>BMAO01002222.1:0-56531 GCA_019973975.1 Trichonephila clavata | reverse complement strand
AATTCGATCAAAGGCTTCCTGCGCTGATTCCAACCAATGGAACTTAGAGTTTTTTCGTTTTAAATTATATAAGGGCTCACACATGTCTGCGTAGTTTTTAATAAACTTTTGATACCAACCCGTCATTCCTAAAAATTTTGCTATTTGTTTTGCATTTTTCGGAGGTTTCATTTCAATAATTGCTTTTACCTTCTTCTCATCTGTTTTAACTCCTTCTTTATTAATAACTAAACCCAAATAACGTAATTGTTCCCTCGCGAAATGACATTTCTCGCGATTCAACGTTAAACCAGCCTCCTGCAACAATCTGAATACTTCCCGTAAGTGTTCTACATGGCTTTCAAAAGATGGAGACGAAATAATCACGTCATCCATATAACAGTGGGCAAAACGGCGAAGGACTGGCTTGAGGATCATCTCTATGGCCCTTTGAAAATTTGGAGCTGCCCCCGAAAGGCCAAATGGCATGCGAGTAAATGCAAAAGTACCATTTTTTGTAACAAACACCGTCTTATAAACATCTTTGGGTCTACTGCCATCTGAAAGTATCCGCTGCGTAAATCAAGGGATGGCATAATTTCGGTGTGTGGAA
Source organism: Trichonephila clavata (assembly GCA_019973975.1). Taxonomy (NCBI): domain Eukaryota; kingdom Metazoa; phylum Arthropoda; class Arachnida; order Araneae; family Nephilidae; genus Trichonephila; species Trichonephila clavata. The sequence continues at coordinate 55,939 of BMAO01002222.1, read as the reverse complement.
TATTAGTGATCAAATCATCAATTATTGGTAGCGGATATCGCGGATATCTCGTGATTGCATTTAACTTCCTATAATCTATTGTAAACCTATAAGCTTCTGGGTCATCTAACGGCAACCGGTTTTCTTCCGACATAAAACAACTGGAGATGCGTAGGGCGATGTTGTTGGAACTATTGTTCCATCATTTAACATTTTCTGAACATGGTAGTCGATTATACCCTGTTTGACCCTGTCATAGAGATAAGGTCTCGAAAAAACAGGAGGACTATCACCCGTGTCAATTTCATGACAAAACACATGTGTCAGACCAGGCTTAAGTGAAAACAACCCATGAAATTCCTTAAACAAAATCTGCAATTCCTGTTTTTGTTTTGAATTTAACTTAGTGTTAGATAAATCTATTCTGAAACCGGTTCGTCCGAAATTGCCACTTTTTCCATTTGCGAATCCGGAATGATTAACGATTTTAAAGAAAGTCCAAACTAATCTTTGCATGTGACATAAAATCAATACCTAGGATGCATGGATATTGCATCTCAGCAATCACATGGAATTTCCACAACTTCGAAAATTCTCTTATTTTAATTCTTAACTCAACTGTGCCTAAATTTCTGCATTGTGACCCTTGAGCTGTAACTACTTCAGCTAACGATTTTTTAATAGGACGGAAAGAAAAATATGACCGGTATGTTTTTTCTGAAATAAATGACTTTTCCGCACCTGTATCCCAGAGCGCTTTTAGAAATGTATCATGCAAAAGAATCGGCACATACGGAAGTTCAACTGGTGATAATCGCAATGAATTAATTTTAATTCTAATAGGAGGATTTGACTTAACTAGCGATCGTTTACCTCCCGCAACACGATCGCTTAGAAGTTTAAATTGGCATTTCTTTGCCTTTCGCTGTTGCAATCAACACGCCTCCAATTCTGCTTTGCTGAATCATCATTAGGACCCTTCCTAACCACCATCCTACGGTTCTGATACCGGTCTGTTCTCTGATTTGGCTGATTGTAGCGATTTCCTCCCTCGAATCCTTGATTTTGATAATTACGACGAGAAAAATTATTCACACCCCTGCCTAGTCCTCTTTGATCATTTTGACTGTTTCCGACCCCAGTACCTCTCCAACTTCTATTATTCCTTCTTTCCTCAGGATTCCTACTCACATCCCAACTTCGTCTTGCAAAATTATTACTCGAACCCTGGTTTTCCCTGCAGCTATGACGTTCCTCATACCGGTCTACCAACTCTATCAATTGAACTTTCGTTGTGGGGTTTCGAACTTCTAAATAATCCATAATTTGGGGGTTCGAGTCGCATTACTATGTGATCGACCAATTTTAGCTCATCATAATTCAAATTTAAAGTCTTATGGACTTTTAATAGCTGGTAAATAAAGTCTGACGGAGCCTGACCACTCCGCTGCTTTGATGAAAAAACTGAGCTTCTAATTCCGATTTATTCCGTACTACTGGAAACTATCCAACAACTTCTTTTTAAGCGTTGCGAATGCAGTCGCTTCTTCATTTACACACTCAATTCCAATGACCTCGAACCAGTCTAAAGCTCTCCCAATTAAATGACCCTTTAAATACGCACACGCCAGATTCGCCGGTATTTCATAGTAGGCTATATTATCATCAATATTGTTAATAAACTCAGACACATTTTCTTTACCAGAAAAAAATAATTCCGGCAGAACTCTAAATCCTGCACCTGCTCTTAATTCCGGTATTTCGTTTGGGCGCCAGTGTCGTAGTCTCTCACTACCCCTATGATTATTAACTCCCCTTTGCACATTATCTAAATTCGGGTATGTTGGATTCAAAATTAATAACTACTAAATTAATAAATCAATATCATTTATTATCTTTCTTAATAGATAAATACACAAATATTAATCAAACCTTAAGAACAACAAACTACAGTGGAGTGAGATAAGAATTCAATTGTGAACGACGGAACACTAACTGAAACCACGGTGAATAAAACGCATACAATCAAACTACGCATTTATAACTAAATTATGAAAATAACAGACCTGATATCTTTTTAAGGCAGGATTCTTTAATATTTGAAGGATCTAAAGAGCGGCTTCAATCCTTGATATCTTCAGTTACGTCCGAACCGAATTAATAAACCTTTTTCAATAATCTTCCTTCAGCTAACAAACTTCCCTTAGTTAAACTAATCTCCTAGAATCACCTTCTTGATCAATCTCGTAGTTAACTCCTCTATCAAAACACGTAGTCATCCTCCTCTTTTCATTTCATTTCTCCCTTTTATATCTTTTTCGAACTCGCTAAACCCGAAACTATCTTGTTTGCATAAGTCACACTTTTAGCTCTCAGCGGGGATTGGTTAAAATAAATACAATCTTAAAAGGATTTGAGAGAAGGTTAGTGAAACGCGTAAGCACCCGTCACAAGTTTACATCCTATTCTCAGACCTACTGAATATACACACGAAATTTCATAGGATTTGGTCTAGTCGTTTCGGAGGAGTTTGGCTACAAACACTGTGACACGTAAAGTTTATATATTAGATGACAATTGATCACTTTTTTCTCGTTGGACACAAGCATATCCTATTTCTGAGATGACAGCAGAGATAATGGCAGCAACAGTAATCCGTGAGTGGATTCCACAATTTGGGATTCCTGAGCTAATTACAACAGACCAGGGCCGTCAGTCGTGAATTATGTGCGTGCTTAGGGATTAGCAAGAACCACGCCGTACCACCCTTCATCCAATGGGCTTGTGGAGCGAAAACATTGACCTCCCAAAGCCGCACTCATGGCTCACACCCCCCATGTTAGACACAAGTCTTTCCTTTTGTTCTCCTTGGTTTACGCTCTGTCTTTAAAGAGGGCATTAAAGCTGCTGCTACTGAACTGGTGCACAGTACAAAAATTCGTCAACCCAGAGATTTTTTCCAAGATGCGGGTACAAGCAACGTTTCTGAGTTTGTGCAACATCTAAAACAAACTATGCTTAATCTCAAACCCTTTCCTACATCTTCGCACGTACGTAAGACTGTTTTTGGGCACCCAGAACTCTCAAAATTACTCATGTATTTTTATGACATGATGCTCTCAGAAACGCATTACAATCTCCCTACGATGGACCTTTCACTGTAGTTACACGAACTGAAAAACTCATAACCCAGCAGTGACAAGGCAAGGAAATATGTGTTTCCATCGATAGATTCAAACTAGCATTCATGTTGTCTGACTCAATAGACTCTAACAAACCATCTTTTATTCCCAAATCACAAGAAGTTCCTGCTACTCAAACCACCCGCTCCGGCTGGTCGCTGAATGCATTTTCCAAAAAAAAATGCGCGCCAAACTGATTGTTGTAAGACCTCCTGTACCAGTTTTGGACACTGGGAGGAGAGGGGGGGGAAAGCTCTGTAGAATTTCATTGTATATATTTTACATTGTATCTGACAACGTTACTGGTTCAGTTTCGAGCAATAACTTCGAGGCTAGGAACCAAGAAAGGGTCTTGCCGTTCTCTAGGATAAAAAGTGTTTGTGTTTTTGAATTGTCCACTGGTTTAACTTAAATTCAAAATACACTAAAATTAATAAACCAAGTCATTACCATAGACGATTTATCTGAAGACCAATACAGATAATCAAAAGACAGTTCTGAATCTGTATCCGAATTTGATTCATCCTTTCACAAGAAAGTGTTTTTCTTATTTGTTTTATCCATACTTTCAATAAGAAACTGCGCCGGTCTGAATGAAAAAATATTTTATACAGAAGCACATAAATTTAAAAGATATAAATTCCTGCTGTCATCAAAGAAAAATTTCTGTCTTCAGCATAAAGAAAAAAAATTGCCAGATGAAAAGTATTTTAATCCATAGATAAACTGCATCACCTTTTCAAAACACTAACACTAATTAAAATCACTGTTTCAATATATAAAATACGCTCGAATCAAAGCAAGAAAGTAGAAAATATCAGTTCCCAGCAGCGTATGGGCAAATCGGTTGCGACCAACTTTCGGTAGTCCGTAGGGCATAGGGGCAAACTAATTAATGGGTTAACCCAGCGGGCGGCAAACTTTTGAAACAGAAAAACCAATTGGTAAGTGAATCAGGACAATCAAACTAACAAGAGAACCTAACTATCAAAGAGTCTAAGAAAGGCAGCCTAACTATGAAAAAGCTTAAATTGTTTATATGCAAACGCTTGCGATTGAGGAGGAGAGGATTCTCTGCTTGCGACCAAGACTCCCGTGCTCTAATTAATAGCTTTTTTATATTCGAATACATTTTTTTCCAAAGTGACATTTTACATTTGTTTAAAAAACAAGAGTGGCCGCGGAAGCCTAGTAGTCAAGGTAACGAACTCGAGGTAGCGTGTCATGAGTCCGAGTCTAGTACCGCTGACGACCTGCCATGGAGAGATGGAGACGATGCACGTTAAATATGTCGAGGCTCAAACGTCCTCCCATGGTGTGGTGTGCAAGTTAGGAGAGGGAGTGCCAGCTGAGTTGTCGTCTTCATTATGGTTCGAAATTACGAGGTCCGTAGCCAAAGGCTCTCGTGTAGTTGAATATTGTGACTAGGACCATTCTTAACCTCACAGGCACATAAGGAACAAATTGTTACGCCCTCTCCCAGAGCATCCCCCTCCTTCAGTTCTTACCTTGCCAGTTTTTGTTAGGGGTGGTTCTAAGTTCTTACTCTTTTCCCTTTCTATGTTTTTGTTCTTGGGCATTCTTTCAATTATTCACCATCTATGGATCCACCGTGACACAGACAGGCAACCCATAGGAGTAAGGTAAGAAAAGTGGCATGGTTTGGCCACTCTTGTTTGTTTCTTATCTTACAACATCACGAACCACCCACCCACACTTAGTAAACTAATACAATAAATTAATGAAATCGTCTGCAATCACAGTATAAGGCAGGGGTCGGCAACCTGTGGCACGCGGTACCATTCTCTGTGGCACTCTGCATTACTCTACAAATTTGTCAATTTTTGAGTGGATGGAAGCTGATAAATTTGAAATGAACCTTATTTGACAAACATCTTCAGAGTTATGGACCTTTACGGAATTACGAAGAAATCTGAAAGATAACTCTAAAGATTAATTTACACAGCTATGTTGTAAATTATTGAATGTCCTTGCTAAGAAGATTTGATAGTTCGAAGAGAGAAAATTGCATGTACTTACCATTTTAGGTTCTACATATCTAAGTAAAAAAATCTTTCCTCATATGAAAAGCATTTCAAGTCCTCAAAGAAATTGCTTAACAGCTCAATACTCAGAATCGTGTAAAACTGAAAGGTGTAAGCATTAGTTTCGTTGAAAACATTGTTTTCAAGGGGAATACATTTCTCAATGTGGTGGCTGCAAAAACGAACTAAACTCAGAACAATGCAATTGCATTTAATCTTAATAGTCTCTTCGACAGTTTGTGTGGGAAAAAAATAAGCACACATCCCAATAACTAAATATAATGCATGGGTGTGCCAATTTTGCATTATATTATTAATGAGTATATTATATTAAATTAAAAATTTATAGTATATTATATTAAAAAATTAGATTAGAATTTTTATAATAAATGTGTACAATGCTTTTTTAAAATTTCTGTTACGTAGAGTACCAATAACTATTCTTTTAAGTATGTATGTGGAATGGGGTTCTATGAAAACATTTTCCAGTTCTAGGGGTTCCACAAGAACACCTAGAAGTTGAGAGGTAAATTGAAGTGAGTTGAAAAAAATTTGAAGACCACAGACTTGGAGGAATATGTTCCCATCGCGGTACTTCCACTTATAAATTAAACTTTTACTGTTTTAGAAATAATTACAAAATTTTCATTGATTCTCAGTGAGCTTTATTGATGAAAAACAAGAATATAAGGAAAAAAACTTTAATTCCTACTTTGAATGGATGAATAGAAAGTATTCTTTTATAACGATTGAAAATTCTCGACCAAGATTATATATATAAATATATAATCAAAATTTCTCTACAAGAGAGAGATGAATAAACATGATTAAAACTGAAAAGAATTGAAATTGCAAGGTAACCAGACATCAGAATTTAAAAGGAAATATGAAAAATTAAAATAATAGAGTTAAATATAAAAATATAAAAGAACGAATGCTACAGTATTATCAACATTGCTGACTTAGGACAGCTTAAATATAAAATAATTTATATAAAAGTGGGGTTGAACATGTTTTGTGGCCAGCCAACCTTCCCCCTTTCTGTTAATAATACTGAGCAAAAGCCTATTGAAAATAATGGATAGAAAATCCAAATCCATTACGAGAAAAAGGTAACTTACCTAAAAATTGCATACAGAAATGCATAGCTCTCACTAAATATGAGAACAATAAACAAGTTATTGCCAGATTCTGGACACAAATACATATTCAAAGCAAAGCAATGGCTGAAAAGTAGCACTTAGCAAAAGCATGAAAAGAATAGAAATAATAAATTAAGAATTGTAAACATACTACCATTATCTTAGGAACACTAAGATTATATGATTGAAAAATGTAAAAATTAAATTAACTTTAAAAAAAGTAATTTTATCTAAAATTAGAATATCTATATCTATCTGGGAAGAATAATAAATTTATAATAATAACATGTTTATAAACAATGGAAATTTAATCCTTACTAGTTAGAATTTTTTTATTCAAATATCTATTAATAAAATTAATTGGGTATTTTTGAATTAAACAGTATTTAGTAAAATAATTATAGTTTTTTTTATTTTTTCTGATTTACTTGAAACTAGAAATTTATTGCGTTGTGTGTAATTAATAAAAATATTTCTGAATATGGAAACATGCACATTACTCTCCCAATGTGGTACTTTTATAATATTGAAATTAAAGTCTTCTCGTTTATCATAAATATTAGTAACTATTTTATTGTCTTTTAATTTAATTTCTATATGAAGAAAATTTGCTTCATAGTTGTTAATATTTGTCTGAATTAAATTAAGATATTGTGAATGAAAATTAATGTTAGGTTTAAAGTTGTCTTGCTGGCCAAAAATGATTATATCATCTATATAGCAAAAAAGAAAATATTCTGAGTTGTCAATGAAACTATTTTCAAAATAGTATAAATATAAATTGGCAAGAGTTGCTAGCAGAGCCACCTTGTGGAAGGTTGATTTTTTTGCATTTTACATCTTCGTGCTTAACTTTTGGAGGTGAGTGTATATAAAGAGAGTGAAATAATAGTAGGAATTTCAAAAGGAGCATGCTTTGTCTGTATTGTTGTAAACATGCACACCGGTTCGGCTAGTTTAGTTGAAAACCGGTTTTCGACACCAACTTTTGTCATTGTTACAACAATGCAGACGAATCTAAGTTGGCTTCGAAAACCAGTAATTAATTTAATTAATGAATTAATATTCGAAAAAACTATATTAACATCAAGTGTCATTCAGTAAAAGTTTTTAAAAAATTATTTGAACTTGATTGGAAGAATAAAAAGTATTTTATTAACGACTGAAAATTTGAACAAGATGAATATATATGTAAATAAATAAATATATATATTGAGAGAATGAGCTAATAGTAGGAATTGCATAATTTATAATACATGAATAATAATCTTAAATAACTGTCTGAAGCTAGTCAAATTTTTTTATGTATATGAAAAAACAAGAAATGTTTTCATTAAATAATTATAAAGGGAAAAGAAAAAGGGAAACAACTTTTTAGTTAGTGTAGTTATTTTTTAATCATTTATAAAGGCAGAAGACTGTAGAGCCACAATCTTCTATGCAAAAAGCCGCGTTTGCCTACCACCTCTTGGTTAAACAAAATCATTTGGTTCTGCCCAGCCATATCTCAAAAACTAATGAGAAACCAATTCAGGCGAATACTTTTAAATAAATCACGGGAAAATGAATTATATGTAATTTTAATTTATAAGAAGCCCAGTGGCTGCGTGGTAGTGCTTCGAGCTTTCACGCCACAGCTCCGTGGTTCAAACCCCGGGCTGGACAGGTCGACTCAACCTTACATCTTTTCAATGTCGAAAATTGAGTATCAAGCCTGCTTGTGGGAGCTAAGGACTGGGTTTAAACGTCAGACTGATCACCTGACCCAGTGCCGGCTTATCCACTGGGCGCTTGGGGCGTTCGCCCAGGAGGGCCCGGATAAGTTGAACTTGAACAGATTTTCTTGTTATATCGATCCTCTTGTACCAAGGGGGCCTATACATCTTTTGCACCCAGGGCCCGAAATGAGCTTAAATTGGCGCGGACCTGACCGGAACATCTGCTCATGCACCTCAGTGCCCAAGGTCACGAAAGCCGAAAAGAGCGCAGTAGGCCTTGACCCCCTCAAAGCTGTTGCGCCATTTAGTTTAGTTTAATTCAATTAATAGTAGGAAACAATGATGATAAAAATACATCGGACGTTGGAGACGAATGAATTGTTTGATAGGAAAATCAATTTAAACTAAAAGACTACCTTTTCTTCCAAAAGAAAAGTAAAATCCTTATGATTATTTTTTTTAAATCGGTTTGCTTGGCCTTTTGGGAAAATTCATTTGGCAAAAAAATTTAAATTATATTGATGCAGCAAAATTCATATCAAAATTAAAAATATATTTAGAAATAAATAATAATAATAAAAAAAACACTTATAAAAAGCGCCTTTAGCTTTGTCTTATGCCGGCCGCTCTTTCAACAACGGCACTAGAAATTCCCTCTATAGCTGAAAAAATTCCCTACGATAAAAATAAATAGAAAATTAACCACGTGGTTGGGGAAGAAAGTTTGCCAAATTGAGATTCGTATCGTCTTTGGCAGTCGCCAACTTCTTCACTGGTCAATGTGCGAAGTGTTCCTTTAGTTTCCGGTAGTTTAGGAGATGAATTGCTGAGTAATATGACGCATGCCCGTGAAGCATGGTGACGCGCTTTTGATGACTCTTCTCCTCACGTTTTACCTGGAAGATGAGGATTCAGGAACAGTGCATTCACCGTTCTAATTCGTACTTTGAATTTTTCCTTCACGCATTCAAGATGTGCTGTAAAACACATGGATTCTGAAAGAAAATAAAAATTCTTTTTGAAAATTTGTTCGGAAAAAAAAATTATTTGATTCTGACTTCAAAAATTTATTTAAAAATGTATGACTGAGTACGATATTTACAGATCAGTGCATGTGTGGAACTAGTATACGTAATCAAATTCTTTATTTAATACAAACCATCGCAATCAGAGGAGCACAAAAGAAAGATGTCCTTCTCCACCATCGTCCCCCTTTTTTATTGATTATAATCGTTAGTATACAGTGCGTAAAATAATTCCAAATAAAAAAAATAATAATTTAAGTAAAACTAAATGAAACAGTAAAATTTCTTCTATTCTTTTCTTCCCTTTCAAAAGAGAGCATGCAAACATAAAATAACCTCTTTTTCCCAGAACTGAATTATTAATTTTTGGGAGTGACATTAAAGTGAGTTTTTTTTCCCTAATATATATGTGTGCCGGTGATTCTATAATGATAAATTTGCTTTGTTTATTTTTTATTTTTGTGAATTACGTTCTTAATAATTTATTCCATTAATTAGTGCTACTTAATTATTCAAAAATTTAATTACTTATCTTTTTCCCGACAATCAATAAAATCAGAAGAATATGTTTGGCGATATATTGGGTATGATACAAGAATGGTCGACTTTCGACTCCCCCCCCCCTTGAAACATTCATGTGTGCTCCATAATAATTAAAACAAGATTTTGAATTATTCACCGAAACAGAAATGCGTTTAGTCGAGAACGTGAAGATATCTAAATACATCGTTTGTATAACATCACAAAAACAATTAAAATTTGAAACTGAAAAAGAAAGACAATTAATTTATATACGGCAATACAAAAGAAATTTTTCATTAAAAAATTAGTAGTTATAGAGACTGCCGATAGAAGTGAAAACTTAGAACTTTTTTTGTATTAAAATTTGAAATTTCGTAATGTTTGAATTAAAATTATCAACATCAATCTGGTTTTCACATCTATTGACACTCCGAGCAACAACTAAATGTATGTTTATATGGATTTTTATTATTCAATTATGTTGCGGCTGTAAGATATCAAGACAAAATTTATATACAATTCAATTGAAATAACAATTAATATACAGTCCTATTATTTATGGATAGTATTTGCATTTATTTAAATTTCAATGTACTTGATTTTTAACATTATTTTAATTATTTGCATCATTGTCATCATTAATTTCAACAATACTTAGACTTTTTGTACTTTCTAATATTTCATTTTGTTCTAAAAAAGATACAATAGGCTTACTTTAACTCAAGTAAGAAAAGAAAATGTTTGATTCTTATTTATCTAAGTATCCCGTAAAAACCGCATCGATCGTCGTTTTATATTTTGTAGTACTGAGTTATCAATCGTTGGACATATTTAAAATAACTGTTTCCCCCATTCAAAAAGTGTCTTAGGGCGAACAGCGCACTGCGCGTGCGCCAGTCAGAGCATTTTTGTTGACGCGAACCCATAAGATTTTCCTCTACCAAAAAGTGCCCAACGCCTCTAAAGAAGTTTTCACTATAAAAAAAATAAACTTTGATGAATGTGCCGATACGTAACTTTTATGCTAAAAATTAAAACCCCAGTTGGTCTATCGGAAGGGTTTGAGCCCCTGATCCCGCCCTTGCATTCGCTACTGGGTGACTTGTTTCTCCCCCCCCCCCTCTTCTTCGATTATGAAATATGCTGAGAATCAGTAAGAATGGCATAAAACAGGATCTAAAAAACCTGATTACTTTTTTGTCAAATGAAATACCTACACATTTTTTTCATTCTGACATCTACAGAAAAAATGTATATTTTGTGTGATTTCTGTTCGAATATCAGTACTGTTTTTACTTTTTATTATTTCTTTAAGAGCTGCATTTAATATTTTATCTGCGATACTGTACAGCTGGTTCAATATTTGTCTAATTTTACATCTCAGAGCAAATAACTTGTCTATTTTCAAAGGCTTGGCTTCAAAACTGAATATGTCTGTTACAAAATGTTAATGAAGAATGGTAAATTTTTAAAACTTCCGATTCTGCAAGTTTAAATTTTCAACAAAAAAGCAAATAGGGATGCAAAAGCACGACGTAAACCCCATTTGTAAGGGATCAGGTCTGCCACACAAAAGGGTTAGTGCACTATTTCTTAAACAAGAGAATTCTATTATTTGTTTTAAAAAAAAGGACCACTCAGAAAGAGTAACTTCCAGCTCTTTACCGCAATGGATCATCAATGACTCAAGATGCTCCGAAGAGCACCTATCAGGCGTATTCACGTTCAGGAAGAGAAACCCCGTTACACATCATCGTAGTCGAAGATGCCAACAAAGTTCAAAAGCAAACCTTTGAAGCATAATCTTATATACAGAACCATGTGTAATATAGAAAACATTAGGAAACTACTTAAAAAATATATACAGATATTAAAACAGGTAATTCAAAAATTTAATAAAAATTCAATATTTTTATATCAATTTCTCCCCCTCGTTAATCACGCTGAATAGTTCAACTTTTCACTGTAAATTAGCCTTTTACAAGATAATTACGGAATAATGGTTCCATAAATGCGTTGCCTTTAGGATTCTGCACTGTTTTCACAAATTCACTATTAACTGATTTAACATATAGTGAACTCACTGGTAACTGATTTTTAACTGATCTTTCAGAATAACTTACTGGCATTTTCCATTAATAGTGGATTTTACTTTTATTGTGCCTTTCCCAAGAGCAACTAATGTTTCATTTCCAGCAGCTTTAATGCCACAAGGACTATTAAATTTTATGAAGTCAACAAAATATGTGTAGCAGTTTGTGACATGCCTAGTAGCTCCATTGTCAATCCAATATGATGTAGGGCTAGTCTCTGATGTACAGACTTCCTCAGATGTAAACATTAATGCAATGTTAGCTGATACTGTATTTAATTGTGTATCACTCAATTTATTCTTTGGTGGTCTTCCATCTGAAATCCATTTTCTGCAGTCTTTTACTTTCCTTTTCGCTTACAGTAATTGCAGCTATCTTCTTTTCTTGACTTGAACTTATATTTGCTCTCTTATCTGGGTCTTTCTGATTTTGTAGCTATTAGTGTTCCTGGGCTTTTTCGCTACTGTCTTCTACTTTGGTAAAATTTCTTTCGAACATACACAGCTGCACTGCTAATTCTTCAAATGACTTCTTGTCATCTCCAGCTAACAACATCCAACTGGATTTAAAGGTTTCAAACTGATAAGGCGAAATATGTAATACTTTACAAACTAGCATCAAATCTGGCAAATTGCTGTCCTCTCAAGCCTGAAGTCTATTATTCAGTTCATTACAAAGACTTCTTAGCTTTGCAATATGTGTTGTGACATCCTCTCCTGGAACCCAGCTGAATGCAAAAAACTCTGTACAAATTTTAAGTAACTGATCTTTTGAAGATGCTTCAAACTGCTGCTTTAATGATTCCCACGCATCAAAGGCTGTTTCCTTGTCCATAATCTTCTGATACACAGCATCAGTGACAGTACTTGCGATCATTGATTTTGCATAACTATTTGCTTTTCTGTACAAATCGCAGCGTTCTTTATACTATTTTCTTACAGATTCTTGAGCATCGGTATCTATGAATTCTGGCCTTTTCAGCTTGCCATCTATAATCTCCATCGCTCCTTCGTGGTAATCGAGTAGGTTTCGTATCTTCCGTTTCCACATCGGCCAATCTGTTTCTCCGGTCAGAGGCTTAATGTGACGACTGAAATTCATACTTATTTCCTTTCTAGAAATTTAGATTTGCAGGTTTCTTAAATAATTTGTATTAATATTTCTAGGCTAAGCAACGGTCATCTGCTTCTTCCTCGATCTTTTCAAAATGGCTGCGCGATCACGCTACCTTCCCGCCAAATTGCTGATCGGCGAAACTTTGCCGCGACTTGTTGCTTCCATGAAATAAAGTTCTTTCTGCCTTTTCTATCGTAAAAGACTCATAATCTTTGATACTTCAAGCATGGTTAAAGCTTGTGCTGGTACCCATAACCTGTTTAAGTTTTTATTATTTACGGAATACCAGAATTATCACAGTCTTAAATTTACAACCTGCACACAAGGTGGCTAGAGCCAGAAGACTACATAAGAAAAAGTATAAATACAAATGAGAGATACAGGCGCCATCTATTGGCATAACAACAAAACCATGTTAACATTTAACCTAAGTCATTATCTTTAACACTATTCATATTGTAAAACAGACACATTTTATATTGCAATCCATCCAAACACCAACTGTGCTTTCAATGCACTAAAACATAGGTTCCCAACCTTTTTTGAACTGGCGCCCTCTTTTCTAGTAAATATTTCGATACTGCCCCTTTTCTAGTGAAAATTTTGATGCCCCCCCTCCCACTCTGGAGAAATAAGATTGTACATAATATATGTTAAAAACAAGAGTTAAATTTTATAAAATATCCTATTACTAATAGAATATATTTTTAATTTTTTTCTAAAGGCCTTATCACGTGTACACGTTTGGTGCAATTTTTGTTCCAATTCGTGCAATTTTTACTCCGTTGCCATAGCAATGGCTTTGGAACAACTTTTTGCCAGTGAACTGAGAAAGTTGCTTTAAATGAAAGTTGCTTGAAATTCCAGCCAATGGGGTTCTTCGGCGCCCTACGTCATAAACAAGATGGCGGTAACGGTGATAGCTTTGCATCAAACGCATCAGATATGGCGTATAATATTTTAATGGTGAACAATATTTTAGCGGTGTATAATATTTTAAACAGAATGATGCTCCATTTCTGTTTACCCCATAAACAAAAGCGCGAGCGAAATAAAAGAAATAATATTGGATGGTCGTTTTCGAAGCAGAAAAATCAGCGAGTAATGTTTCAATGTGGAGAAAGAACGTGGCTGATGTCAGAGCATGTCGTTTTGTTTACGGTAACCTTTCCCCCTCAGATTCGGCGAAAAGTTGGGCCAAAAAAGCACGTGTGATACTGCCTTAAGGCTCCAATTTTTTACTTGCGAAATGGCTATTGCCACAAATATATTTAAATGTGTAATATAAAAATTTTTAGTCATAGATAGGATATTGTTGGAATTGAAATGCGAGATACTGAATTTCTTAATTTAAAAGAGTGGAATAAAAGTTTTAGCTTACTGTTATAAAGACAGGCAGGGGTTTTGATGATACAATGTAATTCGAAATAAACTATTGCTTTCAAAATAAATATAAATTGACAGCTTCAGTCTTTAAAGAATCGCACTTTAATTCACAATTTAATTTCATATATTTTTCCAAGAAACATATTTAATTGTTTCTTGGATAATATACGAAAGGAAATGCAGTCGACGAAACATTTTTCCTACTCTTTACAGACAAAGACGACACTTGCACCCTAGAAATTAAAATGAGCGAAATCATTCAATTTAATGTAGGTCTAAATGTAACGAAATCTTTAATTTTTTATCCATCTCTCGAACTACCGAAATATGGGAATTTTCGTACATGTTTTTCAGAAATGATTCAAATACATACAATCAACATTAGATAAAGATTATTTAAGTTTACTTTTGTTGGTACATATAATCAGCATGTTTTTTTCCTCTTTCGTCTTAAGACTATATTTGGTTAATCTTCCCAAGCTCCTCCATACTATCTCAACGCCCCCTAATTTTCTCTGCCCCCCCCGAAATCTTCAAACGCTCATAAAGGAAAGCTATCGCCCACATTGAGAACCCATGCACTAAAACATGCAGCACATTTTGTTTTCAGTCTTTTATCACTTATGCTCTCTAAATGGTTGGAATAGTGAAGTCATTGGTTGCTTGCTGGCCACCATAAATGCAACACCCTGAAGTAAGCACACAAATAAAATTAAATTTACAACATGCATTAGCGGAGGTGAGATATGCAAATGATTAGAATTTCATCACAGACACACATCACGCACGCCTGTGGCGCCACCTCAAAAAGCTATTTAAGGCTTGGAGATTTCAACTATTTCAAGTTCGGCAATTGTGTTTTTCTTGTGGTTTTTTCAAAAAACGATCAGTTATGTCTCGTAGAAAACAGCGATCAGCTTTTGATCAAGTATCCAAGTTCGACATAGGAAGGATAGAGTGGCCTACCAAGATTGTGGATTATCTTTCAGGGAAATCGGTAGTTGTGTTAGACGAAACCAAACAACTGCAATGAGGATATGTGACCGTTGGATGCAGGAGGGTACGACGGATCGACGTGGTTGATCGCATCCACCTCAGTGCACCACTTCACGTGAGGACCGGCAAATTTTGCGCATGGCAGTGATGGATCGCTCAGTCACATCACGAACCATAGCACAGCACATTGAGTCTGTAACGCATCATTCAGTGTTTGCGAGTACCATTCGACGCCGTTTACAGCAGAGTGGTCTGTCCGCAAGACGTCCATTGCTTGGTCTACCCTTGACACAGAACCACAGACATCTCCGCCGCCAATGGTGCGATGAAAGAAGGATGTGGGCGGCAGAATGGAATGAACTTGTCTTTACTGACGAGTCGCGCATCTATCTGCAACACCACGATGGTTGGATTCGAGTCTGAAGACACCGTGGAGAGAGGATTCGGAACACCTGCGTTATGCACCGCCACACTGGTCCTGCACCGGGTATTATGAAATGGGGCGCGGTATTGGATATCACTCTCGCACTCCTCTAGTAAGCATTGCCGGTACTTAAAACAGCCAGCGCTACATCTCCGAGGTGTTGGAGCCAGTTGTCCTCCCTTACCTTCAGGGCTTGGCCACAGCCATATTTCAACAGGATAATGCGTGACCACACGTGGCACGCATAGTCCAAAGGTTCTTCGTCAATCACCAGATTGAATTGCTTCTCTGGCTGGCTCGCTCTCCGGATCTTTCGCCGATAGAAAACATGTGGTCCATGGTTGCTCGACGATTGATCCAGATTACACCCCCAGGAAAAAAGTGGAAAAAGCGACGGTGAGGGCATTAAACAAAACAGCGCCTGCCACACCAGATCAACTTTGGCACCGTGTGGAAGCTGCTTGATTTGCTGTACCCCAAGAACACATCCAAAGTCTCTTTGAATCAATGCCGAGGCGTGTGGCATCGGTGATATCCAACAATGGCGGTTATTCTGGCTACTGATTCTGGCAGGAGCCACACTTCACAGACGTCTATAAATTTAATCATTTGATACTTGGTCAACAAGTTATCTACAAAATAAATTTTGTTGTGGCATCTCTTGTCTTTCTTGGTGTTGCATTTACGGTGGCCAGCAGTGTATTTATCAACGTTATTAATAGAAGGGTTTGTCGAGTTGTCCATTTGGATGAAGATTTTTATTGCTTGTCTTTTAATTACGTGTCTCTGAGTTTTAAGTTCAATTGGCGCCATAAGGTCTAAATGTCAAATGAATCATCGGGCTTTAAGCATCTGCGTGATGGTAAAATTTTGAATTCTTTCTAAATTATTTAATGCAGTTTTTGCAGCTTGAGAGAGTTCTGTTCTATATTTTAAAAGATGTTTATGCTCAATTATTTAACTTTGTTTTGCTTGGTCCAAGCTAGCCTTTCAATTTGACACCCTTATCACAAGTCGAAATCGAGGTCCAGTAATGATTTTCAGCAACGCACCTCAGGATAACATTTAACAATTCTTGATACACACAATATGAGTTGAAGATACCATTCAGCGGCATAGCTACCGCCGTATGAATGATACCAGGCTGCACAAGAAATTTTGATTATTTTAAAAGCTATTTATGCTCAATTATTATTTTTCCAACACTGTTCTCAAACTATTATAGAGAGTGTTTTTCTCAAGGATTTCAATACTCCTTTTGTGAATCAATTTACAATGACATGGAAAAACATGTTTGTCTCCTCTTTTAGCATACAGCTTATAGTTAGCAGATAGTTTAGAATTAACTCCAGGTAATGGGGCTATGTATGGTCAGCACAGATCCAAACAATATTTTAAGATTTTTCTCAAACTCTGCAATGCAAACAACACAACGTTTCCAGCAATTTATTCTTCGAAATTTTTAAATGGGTTACCTTTCCTTTTAAATTTTATTTTCTATCCTCAATATTTAAAACAATCATTGCATCCACATCTTTCAAGTGTACAAAAAAGTGTTACTCAAACATTCAATATTTTCGACCCAATTTTCAGCAATAATTTTCATTGTGCTATCCTCTCCCATACAATAACAATGAATTGAGTGCAATAGTAATGTGACACTAAAGCTACAATTACGACCTCAGTTATAAACCGTATAAATTATTAAGATAATTTTTAATTTTCTGTGTTACTTTTAAGTAATAGGATAAGTATAATGTTATTTGGCCTTTCTAATTTTCTGTACTGAAAACAAAAGTATTTCGCTTTTACTGTTACCATTTCCAACCTCCTACCTTTGTGAAACCGGATTTTCTGCGTTGGTTGATTTGAAGACAAAATATAGATCTCAGCTGAACGATAGAAAAAGAACTTAGAGTGTGATTTTCTTGTATTAAACTTTCCTTTAAAAAATTTTGTACTGCAAGATAAGCCCATGAGAGACCCGTGATTATAATACTTTATTTAATTTAATATATATAATTTTTTTTCAAATACATTGTGTAGTTCTGTGATACAATTATATATATATATATATATATATATATATATATATATATATATTACATCAGTGTAAATGTGTATTTCCTTTTTTTTAAGTCTGGATTTACTTTGTTTTGCTTCCCTTTAATAAATTAATTTTTGAAAATAATCTTTTATTTTGGACATGCTTGCACCCCACCCCTACCCCATATAAGATTATCATACCAGTCAAGCTGTGGAGTGTGTGCCCCACAGCTTGAGAATAACTGACATACAATATATGAATGATAAAATTTTTATATTTGAGGAAATCTGTTTTACCACTAATTTAAATAGACAAAATTAAATATATTAAGAAAATCCTTTTAGCATTCGGAATTTCCTGGGTTTTGTAGCACCAAAATAGGTTAGTTCCTGATGTAAGGGACGAGTAAATATTGTAGTTAAAGTTTGTTTAGGATGTGTGTAATATCTTTGTTTTGCTTTAAAAGGCAGGTTTCGGAACTGGCGAACCACATGCAATCCAAAACACAAGCGTCTAGAGCTCGCATGCTAAGGCATCAGAATTTGAATGCAGCTTATGGCGCCATCTATTGCTTAAAGCTATAATATCTTTACTGTTTTTTTTTTTAACTTTACATGTATATCCCCACCCTTACTTATAAATCAGTACACGGAGATTTTTATTTTTGACACGATAAGTTTGCAGGTTATTCCTAAATACATATTGTCCCTCATGAGATCACTGCAAGGGCTTTCAGAGAAATATTTGGTAAATAGGTATACCGACAATAACTTCAGTTTAAATCAAAATATATTCAGAGTGCATTACACCAAACTTTGAGTAAATGATCATGCATAATAAAATATTACATTTATTTTGCTGTATTTTTCATTTGAAATTAAACATAATCATTCACAAATGCACATATATAATTATCACTTTATAATGTTTTTGTGATTTACATTTTGAAACATATTAATGTAAATAGTTACTTAAAAACTACAGTTTATTTTAGGTGTTTTTCCAACAAATAAAAAATGCTGATATAATTATCATAAACGTGAGTAGCTATGTGTGTCATATCCAGTGCGGATTAAGCGGGTGTCGGATCTGGCGACCGCCAGGGGCCCCCAGCGCTGATAGGGGCCCCAAGCTTGATGAGTGCAAAGGCCAGTGACAAACCAACAACGCTACCTTGGAAAAAGAAATGAAAAGAAAACAAAGATACAATGAAAACCCCGCTAGAAATTTATTGATGTGTAAAAGAAATCCTAATGTAGAAAAACTTTTGAAAATATCTGTAACAATATCGATATCAAATGCATCAGGTCAATGATCTTTTTTAGTTTTAAAACGTGTTAAGAATAATTTAAGTACTATGGGAGAAAAGAGAAATTGAATAACATGGCCCTATTATATATAGAATAAAAAGTTTTGGACAAAATAGATATGGTGAAAATAATTGATGAATTTGCCAAAGAGAAATCAAACTGTATTACAAAACTGTAAGTTCTTAAGTAAGGTTTTTAATATAATTTTTTTTATATACATTTAAGATTTTTCTTTAGCCGATGAGTTTTATAATATCACTACATTTTATTTTGAGAATTTAAAGTAAGCTACTCTTTTCACTATTTTAGTTTTTCAACTCTTAAGCCCATGGGCCTCAAACCTTTCACCACCAGGAGCCTCCAACTATCTTAATACGCCTCTGGTCATATCATATGTATCTTATATAAGTTTATTATAAAATATGATTAAACACTTCATTGTTTTATTTAGAAATATATTTGTTGTGAATAGATTTATATGAATCTAAACTTAGAACAAAAAATAATGAAAGTAATTATGTACTATACAAATTGTGAAATTCTTAAAAGATTCACTGAGAATCTTATCTTTTATAGAAATAAACTATTTATATTTTCAATAATTGTTACGTTAAAAAGTTACAATTATGGTTGAGTTATTAATTTCTGTTACAGTTTTGCTCATTGGCTTTTCTATTTCTATCCATTTTGAAAAACAACATATGATAATCAAATAAGTATTATTTCCCTTTGTCATAATATCATTTCCTATCTTTTCAAAAGATGTTTTGGGAATTTCATGAACAGAAAGAGGTTCTTTAATTTGAAATTTCTCTAACACACCTGATACCATTTTTTTCAATAATTTTAAACATTTCTGATCAAAACTTCTCTCGCCCTATTTTTATTAACAAGCTTTTATAAGTTTCACTTGCATGTAACGGAATCTTGGAACTCAATTTTTAACCACTTTATAAGGTCAGATAAATTCGAAATTTTGCACACTTGTCAAGGACCAATGACAATACAATAATTTCATAATTTTGTTCCATTTTCCTTTTCAGGATCGTCAGGAATAAGGATAATCAGATTTGGCGACAATTCCACATTCCACTTCCAGATTTGGCGACTTATTGCATTTTCTATTTTTAAATTTGGCGACCAATTCCATATACCATTTTCAGATTTGGCGACTAATTTCATATATCATTTCCAGATTTGGTGACTAATTTCAGATTTAGCTTCTAAAAGAATAAGGTGTAGCCCTACGGCGAGTGTTTTTAATCAAAAGTTAATTATATGCAAGTATAAAATACACTTGCGGTTAACAAAAATAAAACAATCAAAAAAGTGTTCTGTATCTGAGAAAGTGGAGGGTGGGTGTGTGTTAGCAATTCTTTCCATAATATAAACATTTTTCTGAAAATGAAAATAAAAAAAAAGGTTCGTGCATATGGAAAAAAATAATTTACATTCCAACTGCTAAATATTTTTTATTTTTATAAAACAATACGTTTAGAAGTGATGATATGAATCAACATTATAGGAATACTTTTTAAAGGTGAAAAAACATTATTAACTCGCTTTCTTTAATGTCTGTCCGGGTTGAGTTTTGTAATTGATTTTAAACTGCGCGACTTTCCGATGAGCTAGAGACTTGAAATTTGGACCATAGCTCAGAAGTGGATGAAAATGCATAAAAATGTGAAAAAAGAAGGGGAAAAAAACGAAAAGTAGGAATTTTATAATTTAATTCCGTTACAAAACATGGTACATTAAAAATCTTTTTAATTCCAACTTTTTCTTCTTAACACACTTTAATTTATTTGACCTGTTCTACACAGAGACGGAATCTAATATAACGATACGGGACTCATCCCAGGCCCCGTAAACGGAGATAATAAATACATTTCAGACCCATTAATTAATATCCATTGAAGAGCAAGATTAATTCCACAGCCACGTAATTCCAGCTTCAAATATCAAACTCAAGGATAAATTCAACAATGAATAAATGATAGTTTAAATAACTAAAAAACACGCTTTTATTGAAGTTCGAACTAAAAAATTAAAAATAAATTATAGTTTAAGAAAAAACCAAAAAAAAAACACGCTTTTATACTGAATCGAACTAAAAAGTAAAATAATAATTCTTAATATAAGAACAAAATGACTTACGAGAAAAATTTTAACGTCATTTGGTGCAGTTATTATAAAGCGTGTCTATTTTATTCTTTTATTTAGTTATCATACACCCACCTTTACCAATGACATAATTTTCTCGTAAGTCATTTTGTTCTTATATTAAGAATTATTATTTTCTTTTTAGTTCGATTCAGTATAAAAGCGTGTTTTTTAGTTTTTTTTCTTAAACTACAATTACTTTTCTCTATGCCAAAATGACATTCAGGAAGTATCATTTTTTAAAATAGAAGGTAATATACACATTTTAGAGTCTTTAAATACTAATCCACATTCAATAAACAGAACATTTTTAAAGTAATGTTTCACTTTAGCAGGAACTTTTTGAATATGATTAGACCAACCTTTCTTACAATAATCATACACAATATTCAGTTCAGGATCTGACTTAATAGCAATTTTTAAATTGAGCAATTCTACGTTCACTCGTAGGGAGTTTTGTTTAACTGTATGAACAACGCATAAAATATCTGGATCATCATTTACCTCATCTTAAAGATATGCACTGAAATGTGTGTCTGCTAAATACATTTCACAGTTCCTTTTACATAAACCACTTCAAATTGATATTTTAATAATAATTTTAACAACAATCTTTACAACCTGTAAAAATACATTACATATAGGTTTATTTACAATACTGGTAAGTGGCTTATGATCAGTTTGTTTGGTAATTCCTTTTCCATATATATATATATATGTAGGAAAGGAGTGCAAGTTTTCTTTTACTTCTTTTGATTTTTATTGTAAGAGATGGCACCACTAATCGAAACCACGTGAGTTTTAGCTGCGCGATACGATGAGGTCATGTATTTATAATGGGGGCAGAAAGGAAGAACTGAGAGTTGCATCAAAGCTTGAATGAAGGCAGGTCAGAGGAAATCGGTCTCTCCGTTGTTTTGAGAAAGAGTACGTGTTTTCGGAATTAGTATGGTGCTATCTCGAATTATTTAAAACCCCTTGTAAATAGTAAATGTTTTAGTTGTGTTATTAATAAATTAGGTTATTTTAACTCTGCGTGCTTATTTTAACATTAAAATCGAACCTTCCCCTAGACGCCGTCCCACAAATTGGGGGCTTGACCAGGATTTTTTAAACTATTCAAAGTTTTATCTAAGAGCATTTTTTAAAAGTTTTACCTCCTCATCGATTTTTGATTTCCTGAGTGGTACATAGACCTTGCCTTGCATCGAATAGAGACCCGGCGAAGCCTACAGCTGGATAAGAAATTTTACGAGCGATACGGAAGTCTTGCGAGCGATACGGAAATACTTCAGTGAGAACAGTCTACAGGTGGAAGGGGTCCATTGACTTGGTTAGAAACACGGAATCTTGGCGAATTTCCACGTCAGCTACAGTCAACCAAAACTGGAAGCCCAGCGACTCAACGAGATACTGAACGAATTGAACGGGATTACCTTGATCATTGAGCTCAACACTGACGAGAGAACCTTTGGAACTGCATCGAATTGCCAGTTATCAACACGAAACAAGATTTCCTGTGTCATTGAGGTCAACGTAAAGTGTCTTCAGAATTACATTGAATTGTGCTGGTACCCTTCTTTTTTGGTATTGTGTGAGTAATAGACGAAAATTATATAAATGAATGATTTTGTGTGTATATTTCCTGTTCTGTGAATCTGAAATTGAATTTTGAAGTACTAGGTGCTATTATTGGTTTAATTGCAGACATAGATATTTGATGTTCTTTTAGTTCTGGATTTATAACTGAGTACTTTCCGTGTTTTTTCTTAGTAATCTATTTTTGATAAATGAGAGGAACGCGCGTTGTTTTTTTAATAAAAAATAAAATTGATATTAACTGTAATACTGTTGTGTTTTGTAAAAGGATTTAAGTTCCGGGAATTCTTTAAAAAGTCCATTTTTGTCTATAATTTTTTATAATTGATAATTGCATCTTATTTAAATTATCTTTTGTTTCTTTTTAAGTGAGTAAACTGTTTGCGTGTCATTTTAATGGTTTTGACTCATTTAACTTGGGTAAAAATTTAAGTTGTTCTCTGGGTCACCATTCTGAGTATAAAAATGGCATTCTTACTCGAGAAAAAGAAAGAGGATTTGGTGTCACTCACCGAGGATTTGGATCTTACTATCGAAGCAGGTATCACAAAATTGAAGTTAAAGGAGCTGATCGTAAAAAGACCAGATTACGTTGAAGACGATGTTAAAAAGATGCTTGATAGCATAGTGGATGAACGTACAAAAAGAGAAGAAAGAGAGAGAGAGAGATAGAAAGGACTGAGAGAGAGAGGATATGCGAAAGGATGAGAGAGAAAGACGAGAGTACGAATTAGAGAAGTTGCGAATACAAGCGCAACAGACTGCCGGTATGCCGAATAACAGCGAAAACGTTCAAGCATCGAATAAACAGTTTCACGAAATTTTTCATAAGTTTAATATGAAGGAAGATTATGAGGACGTCCGAAGAACTATAGGGCCAAAGCAGTTAAACTCATTTGCTAAGAGATCGAACAATATAACGATAATTGTTCTCAAAGGCAAGAACGTTTTCACCTTGGAAATAATTGGAATGATAGAAAATGCTTTCAATCGACGAGAACTTACGATAAAAGAGTTAAACAGGTAACATGTAGCTACTGCAGGGGACCAGGTCACTATGCCGTAGATTGTACAAAGCGCAACAAGGGTACGAAAATCCATAAATCTTTAAGCTATCCGGTCCAGATCTGTTCTCGAATTCCACAAGACAGAATTAAGACCAGGAAAATAACCATCGGAAACAAGACTTTTGAGGCTCTAATCGACACTGGAAGCTCAGTTTCGCTCATTCGTGAAGATGTAAGCAAAGGAATCATCGAGCAATCGAAGCTCTCGAAGGACATTGTCGTGTTATCTGGATTGGGAAAGTACGAAGTCAAAACAAAAGGATAGTTCCAACGAGAAATCGAATTGGATGGAGAGAAATATTCCGTAATATGGCATGTCGTGCCTGCGGTGCATTTGGAGTTCCAGGCAGTGATAGGATCGGACATTTTGGAACAAGCTTTTGTTGGCTTTGATAAAAAAGATGTTTATTTCCGTAAACACGAAGAGAAGGTGTGGTTTGTGAATACACAGGTTTATGAAGCAAGAACTGAAGACGAAATCGAAGTTAAACATGTTATCAATCCTCGAATAAGAAAGGAACTCTCTGAACTAATCAACAGCTATACACCTAAGAAGACCGAAACGACAAATGTATCCATGAGAATTATCCTGAAGGATGATATACCAGTTTACCAAACAGCACGCCGTTTGTCGTTTCTGGAGAATCAGACCGTCAACAAGCAGATCGACGAATGGTTGGATAAGGGAATCGTGTGACCAAGCTCTTCTGAATATGCAAGTCCAATCGTGTTAGTCAAGAAGAAAGACGGTACCGACCGACTATGCATTGACTATAGGAAACTGAACCGAAAACTAGTCAAGGATCGCTTCCCCTTGCCACTGATAGAGTACGTATTGGATAGGCTGCAAGACGCCAAAGTGTATTCCACGTTAGACTTGAAAAATGGGTTTTTTCATGTCGACGTAAACGAGGATTGCAAGCATTTCACCTCCTTTGTTGTACCAGAGGGGCAGTTCGAATTTAATAAGGTACCTTTTGGTCTCAGTACAAGCCCAAGCGTATTTCAAAGATATGTGTACAGCATTTTTAGGGAACTCATGCGAAAAGGCATCCTAATAATTTATTTGGACGATTTGATCGTTCAATCTAAAGATGAGAAAGAAGGTTTGGAAAAACTAAAGAAGGTTTTTGAGATCGCATCCAGATATGGGTTGGAGATCAAGTTTGAAAAATGTCAGTTTTTAAAACGAAAGGTGGAATTTTTGGGTCACGTTGTCGAAAATGGAACGGTGCGCCCTTCAGTTGCAAAAACGATAGCTGTCAAGAGGTTTCTCCTGTACCAACGACTGTCAAACAAGTCCAAAGCTTTTTAGGACTCACTGGCTATTTTAGAAAATTTATTCCGTCATACTCTAAAATAGCGAAACCTTTGAGTGATCTAATTAGAAACGACAATCGATTTGTCTTTGAACGACCTCAAATAGAAGCATTTGAAAAGCTCAAGCAATTATTGACTGAAAGTCCAGTATTAAGTATTTTCCAGCAGGGAAAAACAACCGAATTGCACACGGACGTAAGTCAACAAGGCTACGGAGCCGTCTTACTCCAAGAGGAATAAAATGGAAAATTGCATTCTGTTCAATACATGTCTAAGAAAACTACTCCGGCAGAGGAGAAGTATAGCAGCTATGAACTTGAAGTTCTTGCTGTTGTCAACGCTTTAATGAAATTTCGTACCTACCTCTTATGGGAAATCATTTCAAAGTCATAACGGATTGCTCAGCGTTTCAAAGGTCTATGGACAAAAAGGATTTGGTTACTCGTATAGCGCGATGGGCATTATTGCTGGAAGAGTTTGATTATGAAATTGTTCATCGTTCCGGCCAGAGAATGCAACATGTGGATGCCCTTAGCAGATATCTAGTCGCAATAATTACTAACGATACTCTAACCGCAAGATTAAAAAGGGCACAACAAGAGGATGAATACACTCAGAGTCTAAGGTCACTGATTGAAACAAACAGCAATTCAGACTTTTTCGATAAAAACGAAATACTTTACAAATATGTTGAAGGTCGTGAATTGATAGTTGTACCAAGAGATATGCAAACTGGGATAATAAAGTTAGCACATGAGAAGGGACCATATAGAATAGTTAAAGTAAAACCTAGAGATAGATATGATTTAGAGAAAGTGGGTGATCATGAGGTACCTAAGATAACAAATTCATCTGCTGATTTAATGAAATTTTACTCACCATGATGATGTATTTTTATAAAAAGGGTTTTCTATTCTTTTTTAAAAGAACATAATGTGTATTGTTTTCTTTGCTATTAATATTTCATTTTTGAGAGTTGTATCCTTATTTTTAAATTTAAATGTCTATCTTGGAATTTTTATCTCCGATTAATATTAATTTTGCAGAGGCCGATATTTTATTGTATGGTATGTAAAATCACTGAGGTCAGTGATTCCCAGGATGGCTGAACTTGTAGGAAAGGAGTGCAAGTTTTCTTTTACTTCTTTTGATTTTTATTGTAAGAGATGGCACCACTAATCGAAACCACGTGAGTTTTAGCTGCGCGATACGATGAGGTCATGTATTTATAAAGGGGGCAGAAAGGAAGAACTGAGAGTTGCACCAGAGCTTGAACGAAGGCAGGTCAGATGAAATCGGTCTCTCCGTTGTTTTGAGAAAGAGTACGTGTTTTCGGAATTAGAATGGTGGTATCTCGAATTATTTAAAACCCCTTGTAAATAGTAAATGTTTTAGTTGTGTTATTAATAAATTAGGTTATTTTAACTCTGCGTGCTTATTTTAACATTAAAATCGAACCTTCCCCTAGACGCCGTCCCACATATATGTATGATACTAAAAATGTTTGGCTTGTGGCAAGCTGAAAGTGGTTTTTTACCATTAAAAAGTATAATTATTTATTTATTTTTTGCATAAAATTTTTGTCAATATTATTCTAAATGTTTAAAGTTATCGCAGTTTTAAAGTTTTATACAAATTTTGCAACACACGAAGCAATACTTTTAAAATAATCAGTAAACTGCAAATTACATTAGTTAAAAAACTGAAATTTTAATTACATTTGAATAGTTAAAGAAGGGCACTTTACCACAGGTGTTCAATGTTTTAACAAACTTTTAGACAATTTGTAATTTGTTAGAACAAATACACACATATATTATACATGCACACATGCGAATGTTTCATGTTAAGTCTTGATTACCCAAATAACATTTTTGTAATTAAAAGAAACAGGAAATTAATGACTGTTTTAGGACACCCTAAAGATGAAAACTGATCAAATGACATTTCATATATAATATACATTTTTATTTCACATAACTGATTAATAGGTCAGTTTTAATTTGTATTATTGTTTGTGGGTTAATTTTGTTTGGAACTAAGACAAAATACAAAAAAATACGTAAAGATAAAATTTATTTTGTATTCATTATTAGAGATAAGGCAATTTATGGGAATCCTCTTCACTTGGTTTAACAACTCTATGTTCAGCAGCCCTTATTGTATTTCCTTCGTTAGTATATTCCATGGTCAGGTAGACTATTATGATTCCAATGTATCTTTCATTCTCGATTCAATAATTCAGTTCATCTTTTGTCATTTTGTTTATTTTGCGGACAACACGGAAGACATGTACACAACACAAAGAACATATTACATGATTCTGACTCTACAAGCCAAACGCGTATACATCTGTCACATGACTTGTAGCGCCCTCTAAACATTTAATATTTAATTTACAACAGCCCTTTTCCTTTTTCCAGTTGAAAAAAATCGTTTTTGTGGCTCTACAGCTTTACACCCGGAATACATTTTTTTCTTTTTTCTGTTGTAAGAGACAGATTTTCCTTCGTAGCAAGATTGGCTGATAATGTTGGTTGGATTGATTTTAATGAATTTTCTACAATTTTTAATTCATCTTCATCGGAAACACTGTCTAAGATTTCTAGAAATTTTTTTTAAAATTGTTCTTTCCCTGACAAAATAAGAACATTTAAAGACTTTTCGTTTTTTTTTTTTTTTTGCTTAGCTCTGTTATTATTATGTCAGTTTCTCTGGTTCTGGTTTCATCTTCTGCAGCAATGAGAAGGTCACTTTGTAGAGAATTAAGATTATTTATATTTGAGCTTTCTGCCTGAACTATTGAAAATTTATGGCGACAAACCAAATGTATATGCTTGCACTTATTCCATTTTACACTTGCATCTAGACAGGTGCATGAAAAAAAATGAATGCATGTATTGTTGCAATCTGTACAAATAAGCAGATGCAGCTGCATCTGCTCATTTGCAACTGCCCAGTTGCTCTTCTGCTACTGCATCTGCATCTGCAGTTTGTATTACTTTCTTGAACAAGATAAGCTTCATGCGAGGATGATAGGAGACAATATCTCCACTCTCATTTTCAATTATCATGGCAGTTGAGAAGGAAACGCTTGTTTTATGACGCTGTCGAAGATCTTTTAATTTTGAAGTTAATTTTCCCTTATTCATGACAATTAATCTGTCAACTCGTCTGTCCCTTATAAACCTCATTAATGCATAAATTGTCTTGTCCAACCGTTTTGCATTTCTTCTTTTCAAATAAATGTATATTAATGTTTTGTGCATGCTTTCAACGTGCATATTCGTATTCAAACCAGGCAGTATGCCCATGAATTTATACAATTTGCATAGTTTTCAACAAAATACTTACAAAACTCTTTGCCATATCATTCTCTAAAAATTTTTAATAACCTCATTTAACGTTATATTAAATGCATCAACATCCTTTTCTTCCATTAATGTTCTGAAAATTTTATAAACTTCTAACTGCATTTCTCTAGACTCGAATTTTCTGCACATTTTTTCTCCAGCACGGTCTACATATTAGGCACAAAATAGTCTATGTTTTGGCTTGCTTTGAAATGTGTTGGACCATGCATTGAAAAACGACTCTGCCATGTCGGACATAAAAGCAGTTGGACATATTTCACCAACTTTCTCTAATTTTTGCGAAAAATATTTGAAGCACAAAATGATTAGTTCGGTTTGTTATAAAAAAGAAGCATAGGAATCTTTGCCTCATATCATCAAGTGTTAGCAATGTTATGAGTCCAAAATCATAACCATTTGTTCCTTGAGTTCTATGTATGCAAATGTGAAACATATTTTTTTAGCATTTCACATTGTGCATCATTTATAATTATTAAAACAAAATCATCAGTTTTTAACTCAGGATGCATTGCTGATGTGACATCCTGATGCTTATAAAACAAAATGCATGAATCATTTTTGCTCTCCATCTCATTAACCCTTATATCTGCACTTGTACCATCATCTTTATGCTTTATATGGCATTTGAACTAATGTTGAAGCAGTTCTCAATATTATACAAGTCATTTTTTTTTTGTCAGAAAATGTATCCGTTCTTATTCTGAATCAGTGACAGAATCTCTAATTTCATCAAGTATTTCATCAAATGGTATTTTTGATGCAATTTTTGTGGCTATATGTCGTCGTTCAAATTCTGTGAGACTTAGATGACTAATATCATTTCTGTGCCCTAGGTAAGTTTTTCAAAATTTGATATTACATGCACCTATCTCAGATACGAAAACTTTGATTTCAGCAGGACAATATCCATCGATCTTGTTACTTCCTTGTGTCTTTAGATGCCTTTGCCTTTGGATACGTAAAACCCAGAGCGGTGGCAGACAAAATGTTTTTTTTCCCATTTTTTAATGATATTGTGCTGGATTAGAACCAGCGACCTATGGGTTCGTAAGTGCTTAACATACCACTGGACAAAAGTGATCACTCCAGTCCGGACGCTGTTATTGGCTTACTTTGGATACCGCCACAGTACACCCCACCAGTGAGTCGGTGGATAGGCGAACGAACGAGTTATTTTGTTGTTATGGCGAGCATGGGAGTTGTTACTATCGCGTCAAGTGAGTCTGACGACTTTGCTGCGTGGAGTGGGTCCAACTACTTTGCTTGCGGGTAGATGGCGCCATGACACATCAGAAGGTTTTTGCGTTTTTCCTTTCAATCAAGGTCACCAATGTGCTCGATTAGAACCCGCGACCTATGGGTTCGTTAAAGGCGTAACATACCACTAGACACAACTGATCACTCCTGTCCGAAGGCTGTTACTGGCTAACTTTAGATTCCGCCACAGTATTGCTCCACGTCTTACGATAAATTTACTTTTTGTTTCATTTTCAGTTCTATTCTTCCATTCATTAAATGCATCGAAGTTAACTTAACATCACCACTTGGATGACTCGTGTGTACACAAAGCACACTTTCTTCGTAATTCCTTTTTTCCCCACATGATGCATTTTTGCATATGGAAACGTAAATTGTAAATATCATTATATTTACAAGTAAAAGATCAATCGCACTTACATGTGTAAATCTTTGAGTCTAATACTCGGCTCTAAAGTGTTCGCTTCTCCAGGATGCTTTCTATTAGCATGCTGTTTTAGCGTTTCGTAACTGCTGTATTCCTTTTTACAGGCAGAACACCGGAATTTTTTATAAGTTTCTTCAACCGGACTTTATTAATGGGGATTCAAGATCCACTGACATAATTAAACAGTTATTCTTACTTGAAAAGAATAGAGATATAAGGTACCATAGTTCCAAATGAGCGGAAAGAAAATATGTTCCAACTATTCAGAATAGATGGCCCCAGGAGAGTGAGAGCTGCATTCAACTTTTGATGCTTTAGTTAGGGAGCGAGCTCTAGACGCTTATGACCAAAATGAACATATTTTTTGGCACACGTTAATAAAATATCAATTTCTCCTAAAATATAAAAGATAGTAGCAGAAAAGTGGTGTCAGGGCTTAAAACTTTAAATTTTTCTCGTTTTATACATGTTTATTATAATGTAGTATTCGAAATAAACTTACGTTTCTATGAATATTGATTTTTTTCAACCGGTTTTTGTCTTGTTAGGATCCACATGTACAGAGGACGCTAGTAGGGGTCTTTTGTGCTAATGTCTAGATTAGCAATACTCAACCTGCGGCCCTAGGAGCCTTTTCAAATGGCCAGGTCATGAAGAATTGCTCTGAGAAATTCACTTATTTAAGAACAATGTATTAAAATCATGTGAAAATTAGGTGGGAAATTATTTATTGAGTAATCAAATATATCAAAACGATTGAGAGGTGAACTATTTTGAAGTGAAAAACAAACATGATTCAATTATTGTTTGATTTGTCCCGAAAGTGTTATATTTAAAAACTACGAATAAACAGGAATCATTGAATCACACTTTTCTTCGATGATCTCTTTCAAGAGTTGATAAATAGGCTCTTTCTTGAATAATCTTTGTAACTGCAACAAAGTGTTTTGTCAGTGATAATATCACAGTGGTAACAAGGACATCGTATGAAGTTTTTTACATTATTGGTAATTATATGAAACCGTTTACTGATGCAGAAATTGGGAAAAAGTTATCCTTAAATGCTTCCAATTTAGAAAAATTCAGTGACAAAAATAAAATTAAAAAAAATAATAATTTAAAAAAGCAAAACAGAAATTGCAATATTTTATCAATTTTCCATATTAAAATTTCCAAAGTTATTTTGGTCTTAGAGCATCCCCCCCCTCCCCATTTATCCTGATGTTGCGGCCCGCGTGAAATAGCTGACATTTGTATACGGCCCAGCAGAAAAAAAAGGTTGAATACCCCTGGTCTAGACTGTGGGAAACCAAACAATAGGGACGGGAAGAGTCTACAAAACAGCAGATGGAAATAGAACGTTTGTTAGGGGAAAGAGGGAATGTGTAAAGATTAGGAGAAATTTTTATCCCTCAAAATCGAACGTTCAGGGAGAATCAAAGTAGCTACTGATCGCTAGCTTTCTGCGCCATTTTGCTGTCTATTAAATGAATTTAAAAAAAAAATTGGCAGTTATAAGCACTGCCGATAGCAGTGAAAACTTAGAACTTTTAGTATTAAAATTTGAAATTTCATAAGGTTTGAATTAAAATTAACAACATCAATTAACACATCTATTGACACTCCGAGCAACAATTATATGCATGTTTATATAGTTTTTTTATTATTCAAATATATTACGGGCTGTACAAGATCATGACAAAATATAAATACAGTTCAATTGAAATAACAATTAATATACAATCCTATTATTTATGGATAGTATTTGTATTTACTTAAATTTCAATGTACTTGATTTTTAACATTATTTTAATTGTTCGCATCATTGTCATCATTAATTTCAACAACACTTAGAATTTTTGTACTTTCAATTATTTCATTTTGTTCTTTAAAAAATATAATAGGCTTATGGTAACTAAAGTAAGAAAGGAAAATGTTTGGTACTATTGCCGAAATAATAATAAATGGACTGTAAATTTAACAAAAATTTAATGAGCGAAAACGGATCCCAACCATATGGCATCGCTACACTTTTCGAACTGAATACAAGGTTACAACAGTTGGCTCGGAGCGAAATCTATACAAGGAATTCTCGCCAACTGGCGCCAACAGATACAAATTTATCTATCGCGTAAAAACCGCATGAATCGTCGTTTTATATTTTATAGAACAAAGTTTTTTGAACATTGGAGATATTTAAATTAACTGTTTCATTTAAACATTCAGTTAATGGTAGATTTTTATCATCTGCAAAGTTAATATTGAAGTCTCCACTTAAAATCATTGGTGCATCATATATATATATATACTAGCTGTTACCCGCCCGCTTCGCTGGGTATTTCATGATGTTTTATAAATTTTTACTACTTATATATATGTATAAATTATTGATATCTAAGTCCTAGCATTAAGAATTCGATTGAATTGAAAAATATATTTATACCTGTAATTGTGTCACCTGTTGATAAAAAAAAGGGCAGAACTTATCTAATTTGTATTTTCTAAAAATCTCTAAAATTGAAGTATAGAATGATGTTTGCTCTTTCGTAACCCATAAACCAAGTGAATTCCCGCAAAACCAAATTTCGGTGGATCTCTACTCCGTAAATTCCACATGCAAGCCAAATTTCAAGTCTAAATCTAACACAAGAAAACAAAAGTTTTACTATCAATATCCCCGTAATCCCGTTGAGAGCCGTTTTCCAAAATAACAAAATAACCGCTCATAGCGGATTTCAATTCAACAAAAGAAAAATGCTAACCACATTTCATTATTATAGTCCTTGTAGCTCGAAAAAAGGAATTTTTTTTGTCAATACGTCCCAGTAACCCCCTGCACGCCCCCCCCAGAACTTGATTTGCTTAAAATACATTCTTAGTGGATCCCTATTCAACAAAAGAAACATGCTTAACAAATTTCAAGTGTTTGGTTCTAACAATTAAAAACAGGAATTTTTTTCTGTAACTCCTCTTGACCCCTCGCAAACATCCTTAGGGGTCAATTTTCGTTTTACTCTTTGTTAGAAAAACTCTATTCCATGAAAGGAACATGCCTACCAATTTTCAAGCAGGATGATCAAATAGTTTAAAAATGGAAATATTTATCTATTACGCCTCTTAATCTCCCGAAATTAAACTTAGTAGTTGATATTCGCAAAACCCATTTTGTAGCGGTTCTCTACTTTACGAAAGGAATCTGCTTATCAAATTTCAAGACTGTACGTCTAATAGTTTAAAAATGGGCTTAATTATCTTTAACGCTCCATGAGCCTCCCCCAACGCCACTTGGGGGTCTGTTTTCACAAAACCCATTTTGGGAACTGTACTCTATGAAAGGAATCTGCTTAGCAAAATTTGAAGACTGTGCGTCCAATAAATTAAAAATGCAAAAAAAAAAAATTATCTATAATGCCCCTTGAACCCCCGCAACACCACCTAGGGGTCGATTTTTACAAAACACATTTTGCAGTGTATTTCTATCCTATGAGAGGAATCTGCTAACCAAATTTCAAGACTGTGAGTCTAATAGTTTAAAAAAAGAAATAATTATTTATATCTGCCCTTAAACCCCGCAACACCCCTTGGGGGTCAATTTTCTCCAAACCCGTTTTGTAGCGGATATTTACACCATGAAAGAAACATTCCTACCAATTTTCAAGCAGGTAGGTCAAATAGTTTAAAAATGAAAATATTTATCTCTTACGCCACTTATTCCCCTGCAACGCCACTTAGAGGTCTGTTTTCACAAAACCTTCTTATAGCTGATCTCTACTCCATGAAAGAAATCTTTTTATCAAATATAAAGACTGCGCGTCTAATAGTTTAAAAATGGAAATAATTATCTATAACGCCCCTTAAGTCCCCTCAACGCCACTTGGGGGCAATTTTCACGAAGCCCATTTTTAGCGTATCTCTACCCTATGAGAGGAATCTGCTTACTAAGTTTCAAGACTGTACGTCTAATAACTTAAAAATCGGAATTTATAACGCCCCTAAAACCCCCCGCCCCCGCAACACCCCTTAGGGGTCAATTTTCCAAAAATCCATTTTGTAGCGGATATTTACTCCAGGAAAGAAACTTACCTACCAATTTTCAAGCAGGTAGGTGAAGTAGTTTAAAAACGGATATATTTATCTATTACGCCCCTTAATCCCCCGCAACGTCACTTAGAAGACTGTTTTCACAAAACCCGTTTGGTAACTGATCATTATTCTACGAAAGGAATCTATATATCAAATTTAAAGACAGTGCGTCAAATAGTTTAAAAATGGAAATAATTATCTATAACGCCCCCTAAGCCCCCTTCAACGCCTCTTGGGGGTCGATTTTCAGCAAACTCATTTTGTAGAGGATCTCTACTTTCTGAAAGGAATCCGCTTACCCAATTTCAAGATTGTACATCACGTAGTTTAAACATGGAAACAATTATTATTAAAGCCCTTAACCCCCCGTAACGCCCCTTGCGTTTCGAATTTCGGAAAATCCTTTCTTAGTTGATGTCTACTCTATCAAAGGAACATGTCTACCAAATTTCAAGTCTGTAGGTTGAATAGTTCCAGAGATTTCGTGATTAGTCAGTCAGTCAGTCAGTCAGTGAGTCGCTTTTCTCCTTTATATATATAGATATATATATATATACATAGATGGCGCCTTTATTCTTAGTATTGCTGTGTTTTTTTGATGCAGTGAGTCAGTACATTTGTGGAATCTGTATACATCGGGTAAGATTAGAGTTTCTTTGCTCATTTACATTATTGTTAATTATGGTTATATTCATTATTAACCTCTCTTGCAAATATTTTTGTTTATACATATTTATATTTGTCTATTTCTTCCGGATTCCTATGGTAATTTAATATTGCAATTTCTATTCTATTGCTGTTATATTCACCCACGTGGGTTTAGGCTTTTGCCTTAGTTTATACTGGAAGCTATTATGTAGAAACAATTTCTGCTGCAGGAGAAAATTGAGATCTCACAAACAATGTTTAATCCTGTTTCACTGTCCTAAACCAGTGACAGCTCGAGAAATCATAATAGTTTTCCCCTCTAGATACATTTCTTTTTGGTTTGTCATGGTTCCATGTTCTTGGTTCTTCCGGTCTGATCTTAGGATGCTTGGGATTTATTAGTCTTCTTTTGAATTATTTACTGCTATATATATATATATATATATATATATATATATATGTGTGTGTGTGTGTGTGTGTGAGAGAGAGAGAGAGAGAGAGAGAATTTCCACATAGACCGCACGTTGGAGGGCGCTGGCGACGCGAGCCACCAGCAGCGAGCGAACTAACCAGAGAGAGATCAACGAGCGAGCAATCTCGACGAGCAGGTCGCAGAGACAACGCTGCAGATAAGAAAGGCAACCGGGAACCGACTGGCCGAGAAGGGACCAGCTCTAATCTACACTAGAAGTGGTGTGACACGAAAGTCGCCCATGCTTCACCTGAATCTACGTGTGTTACCATTGTGAACTGAGAACCATTGTGTATGATAAGAGAGAAAGAGACTGAGGTTCGCGAGTAGGCGTTCCCGTCGTCAATACGTCCTGGAACTCTATTTGTTAGAAATTAGATACTTTTCTTCAATTAATAATTGTTAAGTTTTGAATAAATTAGTAGAAAGAAAAAAGCTTTAGCCCCTTGTTGTCTCCCTCAAATTATAGGGTTCGACCGGGAAAAGTATTTTGAAAAAGTTTAGAACGAGTGAACAAAAGAAGCGTCCGTGGAGGAGATGTGCCGCCATT
Source organism: Trichonephila clavata (assembly GCA_019973975.1). Taxonomy (NCBI): domain Eukaryota; kingdom Metazoa; phylum Arthropoda; class Arachnida; order Araneae; family Nephilidae; genus Trichonephila; species Trichonephila clavata. Next base: position 19,994 of record BMAO01002222.1, on the reverse strand, counting down.
TTTTAGAAGCTTTGCTCAACCTGTGCAGAGGTTGAATTTGTGAACTAGTGAATTAACACCTACGAAGAGGTGTCATTTTAACTTTTTTTTCTGTCTAACGATATAACCTGCGAAGAGTTTGTGTTCATCTGTGTAGTGAATCAGTGTTTTTCATCAATTATTGGATTATTGGATACATCGTTCGTGCGAACAACAAGGGAGCTGGAAAAAAAAAGGTAGGATCTTTCCATATTTTTTCTAAAATGTATAAAAACGCTCTTAAAGAGGATCTCATAAGAGTTGTAGAGGAGCTAGATGGTACTGTGGAGAGTACGAACACCGTAGCTAAACTAAAGACTAAAATTGAGAAGAGTAGTACATTTGAAAGTGATGCAGATTTCGTTAAAACTTTAATTAAAAACTATGTAGATGAGAGGGTATCACGAAACGAAAGACAGGCAACTTTAGAAAATCAGAAAATTGAGCTCGCAAAACTACAGTTAGCACAGTTAGAAAAAGAAGTCGAACTTCAGACGACTAAAAATAAAGCATTAAGTTTAAATCCTGCAGCTAAAACCAAAGAGAAACAATTCGAAACAGACATAGAAAATATGATCAAAAGCATTAAAACTTGATCTCTTCCTGTTCCCACCAGATCTGAAAACTTTAATCTGTTCTTCCAATCATTAGAACGCGCATTTTTAACCAAGAAAATTAATGACGAATATAAATCTGAAATTTTAATAAATCTTCTGGGTGAAAGAGCTCATAATGTCTTATTGTATATTAAAAAGGAGGAATTAAATGACTATGAGAAACTCAAATCAATAGTACTCAGAGAATTCCAAGTAACCCCTCGCGAGTGTTTAAACTCATTTAAAAATGCTGTAAAATCATCAGGCGAGACATACATCCAATTTGCTGCAAGATTGACGGCAAACTTCTAATATTATTGTTCATTAAGAAAAGTTAATTCCTTTGAATCTCTATGTGATCTTTTAATTTCTGATAAATTATTTGAAACTTTAAATAAGGAAACCACAACTCATATTGGCATTCGAGAAGCGGAAGATTGGTTCAGGCCTATTGATTTAGCTAAAGAGTGCGATATTTATATTTCATCTAGAAGCGGATCGCGTAAGGGAACTCCTATTGCTTGTGGATATACCGAAGACCCCTTTAAAAATAGATCACGAAACTATAAACCAAAGAGTAGAGATAACTATCCCCAAAATCTTGAAAGACAAAATAAAAATTGCTATATATGCGGTGATTCATCTCATTACGCAAGAGATTGTCAGAAGCGTTTTAATCCTAAAGAATCTCACATCTATAATAGAAAAAACGCAAACAGTTTGAAAGTTAAGAGTGAAAAACCACAAAAAAGCGATGAGTTCGTGCAACAGCTCCAATATGTAAACATTTTTATAGAAAACCAGCCCGTAACAGCTTTGATTGATTCAGGTTGCCAGATCCCAGTTTTAAATTCCTCACTAATTAGTTCGAACAAACCCTCCGAAGGGAATATTACATTAACCACATGTTTTTTTTGGCGAAATACGAATCGTAGAGGTCGCACCAATAAACATTTCTCTTAATCAGCACTCTCCCAGTTTTAATGCTCGAACGGCGATATCACCGACCTTGACCGAAGAATTTATTATACATCCCAGTGTATATACTGAAATAAAGAAAATAAGTCACGCGAAGAGCGATGTTTTGAATGAAAGAGAATCCTCTTTAGGTGTTTATTCTATTTTTTCTGTTGCAAATGTGATTGAAAATTCTAGTTATGATTTGTCACATGTTAAAACTTTAATACTAGGTATTATTTGATTTCTCTGATTAAGAATTATAAACCTAATAAAATTAAGAGTACTAAGTTAAAAATGAGTATTATATTGAAAGATGATATTCCTGTGTGTCAGAGAGCCAGACGTTTATCTTATTCTGAGAAATTGCAGGTAAACGATCAAATTGACGAGTGATTTCGACAGGGCATTATAAAAGAAAGTTGTTCTGATTATTGTTCACCTATAGTATCGTGTAAGAAAAAGGATGGCAATTTAAGAATCTGCATTGATTATCGCAAAATTAATTCTAAAACTGACAAAGATCGGTATCCTTTACCCTTAATAGAAGAAGTTCTAGATCAGTTGCAGTCGGGAAATTTCTTCTCAACTATTGACTTAAAAAACGGATTCTTTCACGTTGAAATGGAAGAAAGCAGTAAAAAATTTACTTCATTCGTCACACATAATGGGCAATATGAATTTAATAAAGTTCCATTTGGTCTTGTAATAGTCCGAGTGTTTTTCAAAGATTTATCAATCACGTTTTCCGTGACCTTCTTAAAGAAGGAGTTGTCATAATCTACATGGATGATATTATTATCCCTTCTTCGGGTGAACTTGACGGGTTAAACCGTTTAACCAGGGTGTTAAAAACTGCATCTGAATATGGGTTAGAATTAAATTTAAAAAAATGTAATTTCCTCAAGTCAAAGATTGAATTCTTGGGACATATAATTGAAAATGGTACATTTAAACCTTCTTTGGACAAAACCAAAGCAGTTCAGAATTTTCCAGAACCTAAAAACGTGAAACAGGTTCAAAGCTTCCTTGGATTGTCAGGTTACTTTCGGAAGTTTATCCAAAATTATTCCATAATAGCCAAACCTCTTAGTGACTTACTACGAGATAATGCTGGGTTTCATTTCGGACCTGAACAGCAATTAGCATTTCAAACTTTAAGACAAAAACTTTCTGAAAATTCGGTGCTTCATATTTTCAAACAAGGTGCAAAACTTGAATTGCATACTGATGCCAGTAAATTTGGTTATGGTGCGATTCTGTTACAACAATCAGACGATAGTAAATTTCACCCCGCGTACACTATTTTAGCAAGAAAACCCCTCCCCAAGAGGAAAAATATTCAAGTTATGAACTTGAAGTTTTGGCATTAATCGAATCTCTTAAGAAATTTAGGAACTATCTCGTTGGCAACAAATTTTAAAATTGTAACTGATTGTTCGGTATTCCAAAAAACTATGAGTAAAAAACAATTAACTCCTAAAATTGCTAGATGGGCCTTATTTTTAGAAGACTTCAATTATGAAATTATTCATCGTTCAGGCAAACAAATGGGACATGTAGATTGTTTAAGCCGTTATCCTGTAATGACCATAACATATGATGAAATAACCACTAAACTTGCAAATTGTCAGGAAACTGATGAGTATATTAGAACCATTAAGCAGCTGTTGCATGAAAGCAAAACAACTGAATTCATCATAAAGAATAATATTTTATTTAAACTTAGTGAAGATCAAGAACTGTTAGTTGTGCCAGAGATAATGCAAGTAGATGTGGTGAAGAAAGCTCATTCGTTTGGACATTTTGCTGTGGCAAAGACAGAAGACTTGGTGAAAAGAGACTATTATTTTCCGAATATGAGGAAGTGTGTGGAAAATGTACTGAAAAACTGTGTAGAATGCATATTAGTCAATAAGAAGAGAGGAAAGGGAGAAGGTTTTTTACACCCTATTCCAAAAGAAGATCTGCCGTTGTCAACATATCACGTAGACTTCATTGGACCATTGCCAACGACCAATCAAAATTATAATCACATATTCGCTGTGATTGATGCATTCACAAAATTTACTTGGTTATATCCAACCAAAAGTACAACAGCTCAAGAAGCCATTGAAAGACTAAAGTTGCAACAAAAAACTTTTGGGAATCCTTCACGTATAATTAATGACTAAGGAGGAGCATTTAGATCTAAGGAATTCGAAGACTACTGTGCTGAGGAGAAGATTAGTAATATTCAAATAACCACGGGAGTACCGTGGATTGATTCCAGTGTTGACGAAGATGTCCATTCAAGACCGAACTAAGTGGTTCAAGCATGTCGATTCACTACAACGTGGGCTGAACAGTGTGCCTTCACGCAGTACAAAGTATTCGCCATTTGAATTACTAATAGGAATCAAGATGAAGAATCCTGAAGACGTCATGATAAGAAATTTGCTTGAAGAAGAGAGTCAAAATCAACTATTTCAATATCGTGAAAATCTTAGAAGAGAATCAAAGCATTTTGAAGATACAAGAGGAGAATAGGAGAACTTACAACCGAAAGCGGAAAAAAGTTCACCAGTATAAGCAAGGAGAGTTGGTAGCAAAGTATTTTGGACCCTACCAAGTGACTAGAGTAAAATTCCATGTCCGATATGATGTTGCTAAAATTGGAGACCATGAGGGGCCAAATGTAACGTCCGCATCAGCAGACCAGATGAAGCCTTGGTCTAAGCATTAATGAATAAGAACGAACTTGTATAAAATATTTGTGTAACTGTGTACTAATCTATGTTTTTTTTAGTTTGTATATTTCAGATCCTTAGTGCGTGAGCAATGAGGACACTGCCTGTAGGATGCCCGAGAAGATGTGGGAATTTCCACATAGACCGCACGTTGGAGGGCGCTGGCGACGCGAGCCACCAGCAGCGAGCGAACTAACCAGAGAGAGATTAGCGAGTGAGCGATCTCGACGAGCAGGTCGCAGAGACAACGCTGCAGATAAGAAAAGCAACCGGGAACCGACTGGCCGAGAAGGGACCAGCTCTAATCTACACTAGAAGTGGTGTGACGCGAAGGTCGCCCATGCTTTACCTGAATCTACGTGTGTTACCATTGTGAACTGAGAACCATTGTGTATGATAAGAGAGAAAGAGACTGAGGTTCGCGAGTAGGCGTTCCCGTCGTCAATACGTCCTGGAACTCTATTTGTTAGAAATTAGCTACTTTTTCTTTAATTAATAATTGTTTTGAATAAATTAGTAGAAAGAAAAAAAGCTTTAGCCCCTTGTTGTCTCCCACATAATATATATATATATATATTTCGCCAAATCGTTTTTCAAGTATTTCAGAATCTTTAGATAATCATTTTGCAAAAAAATAACATTGCACATATTTTATTTTTGACACTTTAAATTAATAAATAATTATTTCGAAACATTAAATTTTTAAATAAAATAAAATATTTAATGAAATTAAAGTCGGAGCTGTTTTCATTATTTTAAACTAAAGATTTTAATGATAAAAGGTAATAAACTATAATTTTGCATTAATAACCATATTTTAAACTTCAACGCATTAATCTTGAATTATTATTAGATTTTATAAAAATTTTAATGTCAAAATCCACGATAAAAATATGATTGAACAACTAGACGTCTGTTTTACCACGGTAGTAAGAAAACGTCTGAGCCATTGTGAAATGCTAATCCGGATTGTGTGATGCATTGCAGAGGTTAATTATTAGAAAATAAATAATACAAAATTTGCAAACGCCAGAATAAATACGAAGATTTAAAATAATTTTAAATAATATAAAATTTGCAAACGCCAAAATAAATACGAGTATTTAAAATAATTTTCTGTTATTTATTTTTTATTTTAAAAATATTAGTATATTTTTAGTAACACATTAAAGTTGCACTTATATGCAGCTTTAATAGCTCATAAATCCATCAATTTATGAATTTTAATCTCTTATTATAATGAGGAAAATTTTCTACTGCGAAATATAATTAGGTTTATATTATTACTACTACAACATGAACTTGAAATTACCATGGTAGACAAGTTAACCAAACCTGAAGTAAACATAAGAGCTAGTGATGCCAGTTTGCTTATAGAAATGCAAAATGTGTTGCATGTGGCGGGATTTTTTCCCCTGCCTTCATGTTGTGAAATGATTTCCTTAATGTATTTCAAAATTTCCGCATAAGGTATTATAAGTTAACTTTTTTTGACATTGTTTATATAAATTCATGCATTTGTTTTTAAAAATCTGAAAGGTTTATTTAATGAAATGCTAAAAGTTATTGTTAAGTGAATATTTGTACATCATAGTGCCTATTGGTAAATCTGAATTTTGAAGCTGTCATTACCATTGTTTGATTCATACGATATATTAGGAAATAAAGGTGCAATATGAAATTACTATTTTTATTGCAGCTGAATTTTCCAAATTGCTGCATTCTGCAATTGCATCTTTATGATGGTATTTACTCTATAGATAAAGCTGTAATATAATTTTACTATTCTCAATTAAGATGTAGGACAAAATAAAAGGCAAGAACTGGTTTGAAAAGGAAAAGGACTTGGATACTATACCAGATAAATCACGCCGAAATGCAGTGACCCTTTTCCGTTTTGTGACTATTTGGGAGAACATTTATATGGCATAGCAGTTTATCACTATCCTTACTGCCGCCTCTGTAATTAAGCAGAGCCCATGAATAGACATCTCCATTGCTGCATCCTTGGAATTGACGTCAATATTTTTGGATATTGGCGTATTAGATAGTTACTGGGTGATGACTTCAGTCACTTTACTGCGTATTTTCCTCTTTTGTGTTTGTTTCCTTTGTATTGTATTTTTGCTGATTCACTGCCATTAAAAATATTAAAAAAAGAAATTTGACTTTTATTGGAGGTTTTTTTTCTACCTGTGTGCTTATGTAACCGACTTAAGTGTTAATCTAGAAAATTCGATACTGTCGAGCGATTTTGCCAAACAAAAAGACGTTGCTCATTCAAAACATTAACCAAGAACAGTCGTCAGTATTATTACTGTGTTCCAATGTGCACAGGAATGGTTTCTACTATTGCTTGTATACTGCAGTATTTTGACGATGCCTTTTGATTTGATGAAATTGGTTATGATATGTAAGTGATGAAAATTGTATGTATTTATGTGCTTAATCCATATTATAAAACATTGCATAATATCAGCCTGTTAATTGTTTTAGTTAAATCAAAAACAATCGCCAAATGCTGCCATGTATAGATAAAATTTTCCTGCCTATGCTCGAATACAATAACCATATGCATAAGTTGTCGTATTTTTCAGAAATTAAAACTTGGTATCTTTTAATAAAGGTAACAAAGTATTTTTTTATTTCTATTAAATTAATGGAAATTAAGGTACTGAAATAAAAAAATTTGTTACTATTTAACTAAAATTTTACTCAAAATTTTAGTTAATTTTTTATTGCTGGACTCATACATAAGTACTAATTATTAATAATTAAAATACTATAGAAATGCGATTAAATGTTTTTATTAAATATGTTGTGTGATAAATAGACCTTTCCTATTTGGATAAAAGGGGTAATGCGTTTGCACCATACCTCCTAAGTGATATGGAAAATGGTATGAATTATGTTATTTTACTTATAATGTAAACTTAAGGGGAAAAAAACTGGAAAAAATATGCTCCAAAACAGGAACATTATTTATATATTGTAATAGTTGTTAAAACTGTATGTTTTTACTGTGTTCTCAGTTGAACTATAAGTGAGAACATTTCTTCATTGTTATTATGTTAAAGTGTTATAAAGTATGACAATTGGTATTTCAGACAAAAAAAATAATTAAGAATCGGAATGTTATAAGAAAATTATTTTTGTTTTTGTGTTGCAAAATTTTTCCAGGTAAAATTTAAGGCAAAAAATTCGTATTTTGAAACATTCAATATAAAAAGAAGAAAAACATACAAATCATACAACGTTTTACAATCCACAACTCCAATGTACTAGTGGTAGTCCTTTTTAACGCGCTTTTATAAATTTCACTTGCATGTAACGAAATCTTGGAACTCAATTTTTACCTACTTTAAAAGGTCAGATTAATTCGAAATTTTGCACACTTGTCAAGGACCAATGACAATACAATAATTTCATAATTTTGTTCCATTTTCCTTTTCAGGATCGTCAGGAATAAGGATAATCAGATTTGGCGACAATTCCACATTCCACTTCCAGATTTGGCGACTTATTGCATTTTCTATTTTTAAATTTGGCGACCAATTCCATATACCATTTTCAGATTTGGCGACTAATTTCATATATCATTTCCAGATTTGGTGACTAATTTCAGATTTAGCGTCTAAAAGAATAAGGTGTAGCCCTAAGGCGAGTGTTTTTAATCAAAAGTTAATTATATGCAAGTATAAAATACACTTGCTTTAATAGAAATAAACCAAACAAAAAAGTGTTCTGTATCTGAGAAAGTGGAAGGTGGGTGTGTGTTAGCAATACTTACCATAATATAAACATTTTTCTGAAAATGAAAATAAAAAAAAAGGCTCGTGCATGTGAAAAAAATAATTTTTTTTATTCTTTTAAAGCAATACGTTTGGAAGTGATGATACGAATTAACATTATAGGAATACGTTTAAAAGGTGAAAAAATTATTGACGCTTAATATTACCATGTTTTTATTAACTCGTTTTCTTTAATGTCTATCCGGGTGAAATTTTGTATTTGATTTTAAACTGTGTGACTCTCCGATGAGCTAGAGACTTGAAATTTAAACCATAGCTCAGAAGTGGATGACAATGCATAAAAATGTGAAAAAAGAAGAAAAAAAAACGAAAATGAGAAATTTTTTATACTTTTTAATCCGCTTTAAAAACATGGTACATTAAAATTTTTTTAATTCGAACTTTTTCTTCTTAACACACTTTTATTTGTTTGACCTGTTCTAAGAGACGGAATCTAATATAACGTTACGGGACTCATCCGAGGCCTCGTAAATGCAGATTAAATACATTTCAGAGCCGTTAATTAATATCCATTGAAGAGCAAGACTAATTCCACAGCCACGTAAATCCAGCTTCAAATATCAAACTCAAGGATAAATTCAACAATGAATAAGTGATATTTTAAAAAACTAAAAAAACACGCTTTTGTTGTAGTTCGAACTAAAAAATTAAAAATAAATTATAGTTTAAAAAAAACTAAAAAACACGCTTTTTGAATTTTTTTTTAGTGAGATGAACTAAATGTAAAAAAAATAATTCTTAATATAAGAATAAAATGATGAACGAGAAAATTAATGTCGTTGGGGTAAAAGCGTGGGATATTCTATAAATGTATCATTTGTTATAATTGCTAACTTCTATTCCCAAAAGCTCAATTAGTGTAAAAATAGAAAAAAGCACACCACGCTTTTACCCCAATGGCATTGATTTTCTCGTTCATCATTTTATTCTTATATTAAGAATTATTTTTTTACTTTTTAGTTCGAATCAGTATTAAAGCGGGTTTATTAGGTTTTTTTTTTAAACTATAATTTATTTCATCAATAAATGCCTCGGCTCATCAACACATCAGCCGTGTATATTATCAAGCTCAAACTTTGTAAATGAATGATTTAGAACTCCAGGAAAGGCGTTGGATTCTGCGCAATGAATTCTTGGAACGGATTTCGACAATACACTATCTGGACAAAAGTATCCGGACACTCCTTAAAAAAGTGGTTCTGGCGAGTGACGCAATTTGATACGTAATTGAAAGCTATAAAAGTGTTGGTAGTGGTTTGTCAGATTGTATTTATGCGTTTGTTAAACCCAAAGAAAGGAGATCCCATCCAAAATAACACCACCCAGAACAAACTTAACGCTAACCAAACCCAATATACCTCAAAGCCAGTAACCACAAATAACCCCTACGCAAATGTAGCTAAAATAGGCCACCAGAGGTCAGCACGTAAAACCAAATCTTATCAGACGACTAAACGTTCTGAGCCCGATTCCACCTCAAAAACCCAAAATCCTTCCTCATGCTCTGAAATCATTCTCGCAATCCGTGAATTTAAAAACTTTTTCTCAAATCACCCCGAACTCCTCTCATTAGGGAAAGCTCTCAGAAACGCCACTTCAGAAGAAGAAAAAGTCCACATTTTTTTTACGAGGCAATGCCTCTACCTCTAACCTACCAACATAGACGCCCCTCCCACCTCCGAGAGGCTGCAACCCGATTGGCCGATGTTGCTTCTCGCAAAGTATTTCAAAACCCCCACTTTTTCAGGCAACTCGCACCTACTCCGACTAGACGGGTCATCCCACTAGCCGCTCTATTTAAAAATGATTAACCCCACACGCAAGCGCACTCGGCCCCCCGATGCGCATAGTGCAGGAATAAACTTAATACTCTCAATGCTACATTCAATTAAAATTTTTCTTTTCACAATCATTTCATTTTAACATCCATAAATATCAATATTAAATAACTAATAGTTTAAATTTTAAAAAAAATTCTTAATACTATTCTGCAGTACTGGGCTAAGGTAAAGCCAATTAAAGCTACACCCAAATCTTCATGATAGGAGGTTAAGTTTCCACAAGGAAACAGGCACTCCGTTAACCATTCTACATATATTATGCGTTTGTTAGGCAATGAGTAAGTCAAAGGAGCTTAGTGAGTTTGATCGTGGCAGTACAGTGGGATGCCACCTTTGTGGGAAATCAGTTCGTGAGATTGCGGACATTCTGCAGAAGCCTAAATCCACTGTGAGTGATGTAATTGTGAAGTGGAAACGTCGAGGCAGAGTGGAACGGCAGAAAAACGAACCGGTATTCCGAAAATACTTGGTGAACGCAGCCGCAGAACTCTGAAAAGGGTAGTGAAACAAAATCGCAAGTCCTCGTTGGTGGAAATTTCTCAAGAGTTTCAAAGTTCATCAGGAATTAGTGTTTGCAGCAGGACTGTCCGTCGAGAGTTAAAAAACTTGGGATTCCATAGTCGTGCAGCCACTCACAAGCCAAGCATCACTCTACAGAATGCGAAGCATCGGTTGCAATAATGTAAAACTCATCGTCATTGGACTGTGGACATGTGGAAAACTGTTCTTTGGAGTGATGAATCTCGCTTTACAGTCTGGCAGTCGGATGGACGCGTCTGGGTTTGGCTGATGCCCGGCGAACGTTTCTTTAGTGACTGCATTGTGCCGACTCTTATGTTTGGTGGTGGAAGCATAATGGTGTGGGGGTGTTTCTCGTGGTTTGGCCTGGGTCCGTAAGTTCCTGTGATTGGAAACATGAACCCTGAGATGTATGTGGACATTCTGGACAATGCTGCATTCCCAACTCTATGGCAATATTTCGGGGAAATCCCATTTCTCTTCCAGCAGGATAACTGCTCCATTCGCACATCGAGGCTTGCACAGAAGTGGCTTGATGAAATGGGTGTTCAAAAACTGGACTGGCCTTCTCAGAGCCCCGATCTAAATCCCATAGAACACTTTTGGAACGAATTAGAGCGCAGATTACGTAGCCAACCAAATCGACCATCCTCACTGCAAGCACTCACTTCAGCTGTGATGGACGCCTGGAAGGCAATTTCTATGGTCACCTATCAAAAATTGGTGGAAAGTCTTCCCAACCGTCCGCAGGCTGTCATCCATGCAAAAGGGGGACCAACATCATATTAATATGTGCCTCAGGACGCTCTAAGTCCACACCACTGGGTGTCCAGATACTTTTGGCCAGATAGTGTATTACCGCCTGCTCCAGAGGAATTACTTAATACAATATTTTGCAACTGCAAGAATGGTTGTGGTTCACGCTGAGGATGTCGGAAATTGTGGTTGCCATGTTCTTCAACTTGTAATCAATGTAATGGGCAAGCTTGCTTCAATACTTCACGATATGAGAGTAATCTCGATGAAGATTGTACTTTTGATCTCAAAATCCTTCAAAATTTGCATACAAATATCCTTAACGTCGAAAATAATGAGAATGAATTGAAAATTTTCGAGCGACAGGAAGACAACGAAGCAGAGGAAGAAAAAAATAACATTCATATTCATCTTATTAAAATTTATGTAAAACCTCCACACATCCAAATTTCAATTGTAATAATTGTATAAAAAGCGATGTTTTTTTCTAAATAAAAAATATAATTTAAATTTACTTCTTTTATTTTTTTCTCTTCTTTAAATGTAATTAGTATATATAATAATACAAAATATAGTAAATGTATTTTAAGTATATCAGTCAACAACTTTTTAACTACACGAACGGATGAATGTTATCAAAAATACTTATTTTATCCCAGTGAAAAATATTACGAAATCTAATGTAATAACTAATAAAGAATGAGAAATGCTTATAACTATATATATTTTTAAGGTTTATAGACTTTATACTACGTATTATATAATGTAACTAACGGTTGACTCTGCATTATGCTGTAGATAGCTAAGGGCTCCGCGTTCAACACTCTTCTATCTCAAAAGTGGTTTGATGTACAAAGAAAGATTTCAAACAAAAATAGAAAATTTTATTCCCTTCAATATGTTTAATCAACGTAAATAGCATTAAGTCAAAGAAAGCGAAATATTTTCAAAAATCAGATTTTTTTTTTACCTTGAATAACTTGACGTAGAGACGAGATTTTATGAGACAACTTTTAGAGTGCCAAAATAAAGGTCTGCACGAGTTTTCATCTAATTATCCTTCATTCCGAAATAGACCCTTATTTTTGACCTATTTGACCGGAATAAATGCTATCCCTTAAATACCTCCGTCAAGTTGAACTTATCCCCTTTGGCGGGAATTTCCGAGTAATTGCAAATGAAGATACGGATCAAAACATGTGAATTTGATTATTATTTAATTAATAAACTTTTGTCTCCTTAAAATAGTGGTGAATTTTATAATTTAATTTCCAGTTATGATTATTTTCATTTTTTTTTTTACTATATGTATTACTTCATCAATAGGGAAAATATGTAGAATATGTAGAATGGTTAACGGAGTGCCTGTTTCCTTGTGGAAACTTAACCTCCTATCATGAAGATTTGGGTGTAGCTTTAATTGGCTTTACCTTAGCCCAGTACTGCAGAATAGTATTAAGAATTTTTTTTTAAATTTAAACTATTAGTTATTTAATATTGATATTTATGGATGTTAAAATGAAATGAATGTGAAAAGAAAAATTTTAATTGAAGGTAGCATTGATAGTATTAAGTTTATTCCTGCACTATGCGCATCGGGGGGCCGAGTGCGCTTGCGTGCGTGGTTAATCATTTTTAATGAGAGCGGCTAGTGGGATGAACCGTCTAGTCGGAGTACAAGGGTGAATCTTATTTGGAGCACCAGCGCTTTGGGCACTTTTTCTCCGTATGAGTAAGTCAGGAAGATACAAAACAGCAGTGTGACTCGAGGAGTCACGGTTGATGTCCGTTAACGAGGAAACAGGACAGGCAGAATGCCCCCGGTCGGGGGGAAGGGAAGAGTAGGAGTAGGAAGGTTTCGCGTTGGTATGAAGGAGGGAGGAGGGAAACTGGGGGTTCCTCTTGACAGCGCTTGTCGGAATGAATGATGAGAGTCGAAAGGGGAAGAATGCCGAGCGGCCCGGATTGCGGGAAGAGTACTTTCAATCGCTTAGAAGCGTCTTTTCATGTGGGCCGTCTGGCGAGGCATTTTGCAAATACCTTGGGCGTCGATGATTGATTGAATATTGATTAGGCTGTTGGAGTGGGTGTAAACACAATCGTGGAAGGTAGTTGATAATTTTTTGATTCTTGAGGTGATGGCTGGGATCTTTAGTTCTTTATGTAGGTGGATGCGTTTCATGTAAACGGGAGCGTTTAGCATGAGCCGCAATGCACGGTTCTGGAGTATTTGGAGGCGGTCGATGCTGGAATTTGCGGCAATTCCCCAGATCGGGGATGCATAGGTGAATAGCGGCAGGAGATATTGTAGATAGATTTTTCGCTTATTGTTGAGGGAGAGTTTTGACCTATTGCAGCGGAGATTGTGCATGGCTTGAAGTCGACGTTTAAATTTGCATGTTATTTTCTTTAAGTGGCTTCCGAATGTGAACTTGCTGTCCAGCGTGACGCCCAAGTATTCTACTTCGCCGTACCAGGTGATGTTGTTTCTAAATAGTTTGAGGGGCTGAAGTTTGTTCTTGAAATTTCCTTTTTTACAAATTATTGCTCTCGATTTAGATGTGTTGATTGAATTTCTCCACAGTGTTAACCACCTTTTTAGCTTGATGAGATATTTTTGAAGCACAGTTCTGACTTCCTGGGGGGTGTTAGATTGGTTAAGTATGGCGGCATCGTCGGCAAAAAGGCAGATGTCTACTAGTGGAGAGGTGGAGTAGTCTTGCGTGTAGATGTTAAACAAAATGGGACTCAGGATTGATCCTTGAGGTGATCCGGCTTGGATTTGACCGATTCTTGATTGGATTGCCTGTATCCTCACTTGGAAGGTTCTTCCGTTCAGGTAATTGGCGATGGTGTGAATTAGGTATGGCGGGTAGTTTAGGTTGATCATTTTAAAGATCAATCCGTTGTGCCATAATCGGTCAAATGCCTTCTCGACGTCGAGGAACAATCCTCCAGTTGTTTTTCCTCGGTTGAATCCGTAGATAATTTTGTTGGCTGTTCTTAGGAGCTGGTGGCAGGTTGACGTGTTTTTTTGAAATCCGCGTTGAAATTCGGGTATGATGTTATTATTGAGGGTGTGATTTTCAATTCTTGAGAGCAGTAATTTTTCGTATATTTTCGCTATGGATGATATCAAACTGATGGGGCGATAATTAATTGGGTGCTTCAAGTCCTTGTTTGCTTTGGGTAGCATAGTGAGTAGGGCGTGTTTCCAGGGCTTTGGGAAGTGGTTGAGTATCAGGCATTTGTTTATTATTTTCGTCAAGTGGGTGATGGCATTGATGGGCAGAGACTTTAATGAAATATTTTTGATTTGGTCGTGTCCTGGGGCTTTCTTGTTATCCAGCTTTAAAATGATATTACAGATCTCATTAGGCGAGGTGAGCGGTGGTGTGGCAGGGATGTTTGAGTGAAGGAACCTTCTCACTGTTCTGTCCACTTTGTCGATGTGGTCGTCATCGTAGGGTGTTCTATTTTCCTGGAATGATTCCTCGAGAGTATCCACGAAGAGGTCAGCTTTCTCCCTCGTCTCGTAAACCAGGCTTCGAAAACCAAGTAGGGGGGGTAGATAACTGGTTTCTTGTTTGCTCTGGCAATCAGCTTGTGAAGGGAATTGTCGGAGTGGTTACATTCAACGAGGGCGTCATCCCACTCTCGTTGCTTGATGAAAGAGAGGTCCCTCTTAATTTCTCTTTGCAGGCGGTTTAGTTCCGTTCTCAGCGGTGGGTAGCGAGTGTGTTGCCAGAGTTTCCGAAGACGGTTTTTTTCCCTAATCTTGATTCTAGTTGGGTACGGGACGAGGGTGAAATCCTGCTTCATGGATTTGAATTTGCTAGAATGATTAATTGCTGTGTGGATGTTATAGTTGAGGCTATTGATTGCATCTTCGATGTCTTCTTCATTATTAATTGTAGGGTTTCCGGCTATTGTTGTGGAGAGTATGTCTTGAAATTTATTCCAGTTGGTGATAGTTTTACAGTTGTGGAGGTGGCTGGTATGGGAGTTAAAGTTGACGACAAACTGGACAGGGTTGTGATCGCTGGATAGCTCGTAACGAGATTCCACTGTAATATTGTTGAGCCCACAGGATAGGCCGAGGTCTATTATGGATGCATTGTGATTAAGCTGGCTGGGTATCCTGGTGAAGTCGGATGGTGCCGAGATGATGTTGCCACTTGATCGGGCGTAATTATGGAGGGCCGTTCCAGCTTTGTTGCCATTGCCGCGAGGGTTCCATGTCTTGTGTTTAGCATTAAAGTCTCCAACCACAATGCATTGTGATTTGCCACGGAAAATTTTGATGAGGTCAGGGATGAAACTATGTATCGTTGATGTGGGAGGTCTGTAGAGGGAGCAGATTGCAATATTCCCAGATGGTCCTTCTATTTCAATTGAGGTGATGTCGACAGTGGAGGTGAAGATATTTATGCTATGATGGGCTATTGAGTTTTTGACGAGGATGGCAGTTCCGCCACCGCGGTGGGTGAGTCTGTCGTTCCTGTAGGTTGAGTAGTTTGAAATATTAAGATTGATGCTGGGGCGGAGAAAGGTCTCTTGTAGGGCTATTATATCCGGGATATTGTCCTTAATGTAAATTTCCAGTTCGTGGATTCTGTTTTGAATACCGTTAGTATTCCAGCTAACGATGTGGAGGGTTGAGCGTCGGGGGGAGTTAAATGTTAATTCCTAGTAGCGTGCAGAGTTCAATGGCTTTTTCGCCCTGGGATTTATTGGATTTGGCTATTTGTACAATCATCTTCACCGTCGTCATGAGCTCGACTACTTGGGGATCTTGAAGCTGTCTGATGGTATCGAGAAGGGGGGAGGCTTGAGTGGGTTTTGAGGAACTGGATTCTGGTTGTGTCTGGGGCTTAGGCTTGTTAGGCTGTGGCTTATTCGGTTGGGGTTTGGAGATATTGTTTTCTGCGGGGACTTGTGTGGAGGAGGAGGCTTGCGAATTTAATTTCTCCGCTTAAATCGCTTCTTTTCTTTTTCGGGTTCTTTCCTCCCAGTAGTTGACTTTAGGTTGTGGTGGCGGCTTATTCAGAGGGTTCTTCGGGCAGCCCGAGTAATTTGCAGGGTGGTTGCCCTGACAGTGACAACAAGTTGCTTCTGTGTCACGTGGCTTTACGCAATCTCTCGTAAAGTGTGGCTTACCACACTTCACACATTTGGGGTATCTGGTGCAAAACTTCGAGCTGTGAAAGAATCCCTGGCACCGGAAGCATTGAGCAGGACCGTGTTTCTTGTTGATTGTCTCTACTATTATTTTCATGCAGCAGAGTTCAGTGATGTTATAGACGTCTCTATTGGCGTCATTCTTGGGGAGGGAGAGTAGGAACAGGGGCATTGGCAGGCCTGTCTTCCTGTTAGTCATGACGTGGCAGTCGTTGACTGTGAAGTCCAGTTCGAGGAGTGCATCAATAATCTCCTGAGGTGGCATATCAGAGGGCATGCCTCTGATTACGGCTTTTAGTTCCTTCTCCTCATTCAATTGGTAGGTGTAGGTCTCCAACTTCTCTTTGTCAATGAAATTGCGTATTGTATAGTAGGCTTGGGGGGTCTTGGGGTAGACGCGTAGGCCCTTGCCTATGACACGCCCCATGAAGTTTTCGTTGGTCATTAGTTGCAATTTTTCCAGGAATGCAGCAGAGTTGGTAATGTTGTCAATCGTTATTGGGGTGGGGGTCGAAATCTGGGTGCATCAGGCGTCTTTCGAAGCAGAGGTGAGGTGACATCCTCGTTTTCATCATCTCTAGGTGCCGGTGGGTCGTCAATTGCTAGATTGCTGAATTTAAACCCCGCACGCAAGCGCATTCGGCCCCCCCGATGTGCATAGTGCAGGAATAAACTTAATACTCTCAATGCTACCTTCAATTAAAATTTTTCTTTTCACATTCATTTCATTTTAACATTCATAAATATCAATATTAAATAACTAATAGTTTAAATTTTAAAAAAAATTCTTAATACTATTCTGCAGTACTGGGCTAAGGTAAAGCCAATTAAAGCTACACCCAAATCTTCATGATAGGAGGTTAAGTTTCCAAAGGAAACAGGCACTCCGTTAACCATTCTACACATATTATGCGTTTGTTAGCCAATGAGTAAGTCAAAGGAGCTTAGTGAGTTTGATCGTGGCAGTATAGTGGGATGCCACCTTTGTGGGAAATCAGTTCGTGAGATTGCAGACATTCTGCAGAAGCCTAAATCCACTGTGAGTGATGTAATTGTGAAGTGGAAACGTCGAGGCAGAGTGGAACGGCAGAAAAACGAACCGGTAGGCCGAAAATACTTGGTGAACGCAGCCGCAGAACTCTGAAAAGGGTAGTGAAACAAAATCGCAAGTCCTCGTTGGTGGAAATTTCTCAAGAGTTTCAAAGTTCATCAGGAATTAGTGTTTGCAGCAGGACTGTCCGTCGAGAGTTAAAAACTTGGGATTCCATAGTCGTGCAGCCACTCACAAGCCAAGCATCACTCTACAGAATGCGAAGCATCGGTTGCAATAATGTAAAACTCATCGTCATTGGACTGTGGACATGTGGAAAACTGTTCTTTGGAGTGATGAATCTCGCTTTACAGTCTGGCAGTCGGATGGACGCGTCTGGGTTTGGCTGATGCCCGGCGAACGTTTCTTTAGTGACTGCATTGTGCCGACTCTTATGTTTGGTGGTGGAAGCATAATGGTGTGGGGGTGTTTCTCGTGTTTTGGCCTGGGTCCGTAAGTTCCTGTTATTGGAAACATGAACCCTGAGATGTATGTGGACATTCTGGACAATACTGCATTCCCAACTTTATGGCAATATTTCGGGGAAATCCCATTTCTCTTCCAGCAGGATAACTGCTCCATTCGCACATCAAGGCTTGCACAGAAGTGGCTTGACGAAATGGGTGTTCAAAAACTGGACTGGCCTTCTCAGAGCCCTGATCTAAATCCCATAGAACACTTTTGGGACGGATTAGAGTGCAGATTACGTAGCCAACCAAATCGACCATCCTCACTGCAAGCACTCACTTCAGCTGTGATGGACGCCTGGAAGGCAATTTCTATGGTCACCTATCAAAAATTGGTGGAAAGTCTTCCCAACCGTCCGCAGGCTGTCATCCATGCAAAAGGGGGACCAACATCATATTAATATGTGCTTCAGGACGCTCTAAGTCCACACCACTGGGTGTCCAGATACTTTTGGCCAGATAGTGTATTACCGCCTGCTCCAGAGGAATTACTTAATACAATATTTTGCAACTGCAAGAATGGTTGTGGTTCACGCTGAGGTTGTCGGAAATTGTGATTGCCATGTTCTTCAACTTGTAATCAATGTAATGGGCAAGCTTGCTTCAATACTTCACGATATGAGAGTAATCTCGATGAAGATTGTACTTTTGATCTCAAAATCCTTCAAAATTTGCATACAAATATCCTTAACGTCGAAAATAATGAGAATGAATTGAAAATTTTCGAGCGACAGGAAGACAACTAAGCAGAGGAAGAAAAAATTAACATTCATGTTCATCTTATTAAAATTTATGTAAAACCTCCACACATCCAAATTTCAATTGTAATAATTGTATAAAAAGCGATATTTTTTTTCTAATTAAAAAATATAATTAAAATTTACTTCTTTTATTTTTTCTCTTCTTTAAATGTAATTAGTATATATAATAATACAA
The DNA here is from genome assembly GCA_019973975.1 of Trichonephila clavata. Taxonomy (NCBI): domain Eukaryota; kingdom Metazoa; phylum Arthropoda; class Arachnida; order Araneae; family Nephilidae; genus Trichonephila; species Trichonephila clavata. The sequence goes on along the minus strand of BMAO01002222.1, from coordinate 1,092 downwards.
AATATAGTAAATGTATTTTAAGTATATCAGTCAACAACTTTTTAACTACACGAACGGATGAATGTTATCAAAAATACTTATTTTATCCCAGTGAAAAATATTACGAAATCTAATGTAATAACTAATAAAGAATGTGAAATGCTTATAACTATATATATTTTTAAGGTTTATAGACTTTATACTACGTATTATATAATGTGACTAACGGTTGACCCTGCATTATGCTGTAGATAGCTAAGGGCTGCGCGTTCAACACTCTTCTATCTCAAAAGTGGTTTGATGTACAAAGAAAGATTTCAAACAAAAATAGAAAATTTTATTCCCTTCAATATGTTTAATCAACGTAAATAGCATTAAGTCAAAGAAAGCGAAATATTTTCAAAAATCAGATTTTTTTTTTACCTTGAATAACTTGACGTAGAGACGAGATTTTATGAGACAACTTTTAGAGTGCCAAAATAAAGGTCTGCACCAGTTTTCATCTAATTATCCTTCATTCCGAAATAGACCCTTATTTTTGACCTATTTGACCGGAATAAATGCTATCCCTTAAATACCTCCGTCAAGTTGAACTTATCCCCTTTGGCGGAATTTCCGAGTAATTGCAAATGAAGATACGGATCAAAACATGTGAATTAGATTATTATTTAATTAATAAACTTTTGTCTCCTTAAAATAGTGGTGCATTTTATAATTTAATTTCCATTTATGATTATTTTCATTTTTTTTTTACTATATGTATTACTTCATCAATAGGGAATATATGTAGAATATGTAGAATGGTTAACGGAGTGCCTGTTTCCTTGTGGAAACTTAACCTGCTATCATGAAGATTTGGGTGTAGCTTTAATTGGCTTTACCTTAGCCCAGTACTGCAGAATAGTATTAAGAATTTTTTTTTAAAATTTAAACTATTAGTTATTTAATATTGATATTTATGGATGTTAAAATGAAATGAATGTGAAAAGAAAAATTTTAATTGAAGGTAGCATTGAGAGTATTAAGTTTATTCCTGCACTATGCGCATCGGGGGGGGCGAGTGCGCTTGCGTGCGGGGTTAATCATTTTTAATGAGAGCGGCTAGTGGGATGA